>CAKAOH010039112.1:48762-84142 GCA_916701665.1 Sebastiscus tertius | reverse complement strand
AGAGAGAGAGAGAGAGAGAGAGAGATATCTATTAAATCTATTCAGGTTCTCAAATTCTGTCTTAAAATACATTACAATAAGCCTGATTACACGTAGCAGACAGTGGAACTAGAGGCTATAAGACGCGTTAGAGCATCTTTTTAGAATAGAATAGAATAGAAAGCTTTATTATTATCATATTAAATACAACGAGATTCACATTTGCCACTTCTGGTCAGTGCTTTAAAACAAATACTTGACAAGACTAAACGAGGCAGATAAAACATATAACAGGTAAAACACACACACAGTTATAATAAGACAAATAAAATAGGTATAGTAGATGTAATAAATAAAATGTAAACAAAGGTAGTTGCACTTGAGGTGTATATTGCATCAAGGATATATTGCATGGTCAAATGTATTTCTACTAGCTTATATCTACTAGTTAATCATGCCAAGAATGCATTAAAACAAATCACTCACAGGGAAGTGACTGTGTATTAACATTATATGGAGTGATAGGACTGACATTGGGGATATTTTGACACCTTTTTGACACTGAGCTGCTGTCTTTTGCTGATCCCTTGCAACACTAATCAGTTTTGCCTTCCTGTTTCCGCACTAATTAATCCTGATCTGTGTGATTAGGTCAATAACCTCAGTGTAATGTTATCTGAAAAATGTGATCCACTTAACTTGGCTGCTGCATTCAGTGATTCCTAAACCCACTGTGTTCAGTATCAAATATACAATTATTTCAACAACAAATGAAGATGCCAAAGTTTATCATAAGATGATGATTTATTGTCATTGTATTAAATACAACTTCAGAGATTCACAGTTGCCACTTCTGGTCAGTGCTTTAAAAACAAATACTTGACAAGACTAAACGAGGCAGATAAAACATATAACAGGTAAAACACACACACAGTTATAATAAGACAAATAAAACAGGTAAAGTAGATGTAATAAATAAATATAAACAGAAGTCTTACACTAAAAGTATAAAATATAAAAGTAAATGTAATGTAAACAGAGGGAATTGCACTTGTAAAATAGGTAGATTAGAGGAAATAAATACAATGTTAACAAAGGTAGTTGCACTTGAGGTGTATATTGCATAGATATATTGCACAGACAAATTAAACACTGAGCTTCTGTCTTGCTGATCCCGTGCAATACTAATCAGTTTTGTCTTCCTGTTTCCGCGCTAATTAATCCCGATCTGTGATTAGGTCAATAACCTCAGTGTAATGTTATCTGAAAACTATGATCCACTTAACTTAGCTGCTGCATTCAGTGATTCCTAAACCGACTGTGTTCAGTATCAAATGTACAATTATTTCAACAACAAATGAAGATGCCAAAGTTTATTATAAGATGACCTTAATTAACCCATTCAATGCAGATAAAATATGTATTCCATTCATTCTATTAAAGCTGCAGTAGGTAGAATTGGAGCGGATCTGATTAAAAACAGTCACTATATCCTGACAGTAGTGTATGAGACAGGTAATCTGAAAAAAAAAAATCATGTGCCTCTGTGTCCTCCGGTGTCCTCAGGTGCTCTTAACGGCATCTGCAATATTTCACAGACCGGAGGAAAACAACCAATCAGAGCTGAGTTGGAGCCTTTGCTGTCTGTGAGCAGCTGTCAATCACTTGCGAACTCTGACCAAACGGTCAAACTAGGCAGTGCTGATCAAATATGAATCAGTATTCTGTTACTGTAATGCCTATTTCTCGCCTCAAATATTTTCAGAATCATCTTGTAGTGTACTGTTTAGCTGTAAATTGAGAAAGTTTGTGACCCAGCAGCCATGTTGAGATCTGTTGAGGAAATACCAAGCACCGCCCACCAGCCGGAGCAAACTTTCTCATTTTACAGCTAAAAAGTACAGTACAAAATGTTTCTGATAACATTTTAAACGAGAAATGGGCATTATAGTAACAGAATATTGATTCACATTTGATCAGCGCTGCCTAGTTTGAACTTTTGATCGCGAGCGATTGACGGATGCCTCTGTTGAATGAAACCGCCAATAGGAACGCTCTCTCTCTGAAATTACCTGTGATTGGCCAAATTCTCCCATCACGGGCTAGATTTTCTAAAGCCTGAAAACAGAGCCATGAGGAGGTGCAGAAGTCTAGTTTTCTCTCAGAACACTTGACTTACAATATGCTGAAAGGTTATTATGGTATGTTTGCCCAATGATGCCAAAAACATTCTGCCTACTGCCGCTTTAAGGCGTTTCACAATATGTCCAACCCCACTGATGTGTTCTGATAAACGTCACCATATAATTATAGTCTCCACACAGGCTAACCACAGAATTAGTTTAACACCTGTTTGGCAGTGTCAGCGATAACTCATAATAAACTTTACAAAGGCAGGGATCAGTGCAGGATGACGATACTACTTATATTGTAATAGATAGTACAGGTAGGTGTGTCTGATAAACTCAGGGTAAGCAAACGGGTCAATCTGATCTCCGAGAAATGGATACAGGTCAAATTCGGAAGGTAGCAGGAAATGGAGTGTGGCGCAAACTACAATGGTAAAAAAGAAAAAGCAATTATTGCGCCCTCATTAGAGGATTTGTTGTAGCGTTTTCGTTAGTGATGGTGAGATGAAGCTTCACGAAGCACCGAAGCTCTCCAGCAAATTGGTTTGCAAAAGGGTTGATTTCACGAGGCTTCATCTGGGCTTCATATGCACACGAAACCAGCTATCGGTCAAATAGTGTAAAACAGTTACATATATTCCAGTATGTGGCAGTGGTTTAACCGGACACAGGGCAGTGAATGTGCTCGTGTAACTAAAGGAAAATGATGGATGGGAGACATTATTCATTTTTATTCAGGAATACTAAATTCTCAACTGTATTTCGGCTTCGGTCATCTTCAAAGACATCATTTGTCTAAAACGATACAAGCCTTGATACGCGCTTCACAGAAAACTTCCTGGATTACTCGACACACTCCGAAGCCTCAGTACATCACGTAACACCACTAGTTTTTGTCAGCTTCCATTTTCCAAATGGAAACATAAAACTAGATACCAAACTAAATGTTTTAAAGGGGAATTTGTGAAAGGGCCCTCTGACAAATGCTGCTACACTGACTTTCAATTTCTCTCAACTCCTTCTGTTCCATTTGTGGTGAGGACTGACTGACTACAGAAAAGGTGTTTTTGTTGTCTTTGTAGGTCAACCCCAAGGTGTGGGACCAATCATTGTTCTTCAGTGCATGGATGCAAAGCCAATGCGCAGGTAGGTGTGGTATTAAAGTATGAAGGAAGTTTGAACAATATGTTCGTATTATTTCCAGACCTTTCTCTAGACTGTTAAGCAAGAATGGTTTGATTGGTAGAACGGTAGATTAAATGTCACCACCATGGCAGATTGAATATCCATCTGGGCTGAAAGAGTTTTTTTACTCAGGGAAAATCCTTTGTTCTCAAGAGGGAACTATCCACTATAATGGAAACTTATTGGGCTATTATGAGCTCTTGTGTGAACACCCCCATGACTCAGTGGCACCCAACCTGTTATGTCACCACATAAGCTTGTCTATAAGGCAGACAAATCCCAGCCATACAGTTTCCCCTTGATCAAAGACTAGTTATTGAGGGTCCTACCTAGAATTCCCCCCTACCTCCCAACCCCCAGAGGACTGGGTGGATCTGTCTCAGACCCTTTTGCATTGCTAAACCTTTCATGTCTGTGATTTGTATCTGACCTTGTTAGGCCCTGCTCAGACCTGGTATTAACATGCGTCCTGAGTGATGGGATCACAAGTGGACAGCTCTAAGTTCAGGTGTGAACGCACTCAAGACGCATTGAGGACGCATTGTGATCCGATCAGGAAATAATAATCTCCCCTGATTTATTAAAAACAAAAATATTAGTTTGTGTTAAACTACCAAGATGACTGCAGAGCTGAGTTAAGATGTCAAGTGAAAACCACGGATATATTTACTCACTTAATTATTGCCCATCCGGTCCATGTTTAGGGTCACCAGCGCACGACAAGACGCCACTGGAATGGACATCACCAGCCGCTGTACTCTGGGGGACCCCAACAAGCTCCCTGAAGGGGTCCCCCAGCCTGCACGCATGCCCTACGTCTCAGACAAACACCCACGGCAGACCCTGGAGGTGATCAACTTGTTGAGAAAACACCGCGAGCTCTGCGACGTGGTGCTGGTGGTGGGCGCCAAGAAGATTTACGCTCACCGTGTGATCCTGTCCGCCTGCAGCCCTTACTTCAGGTACAAAGAGACAAACATTGAATTCAACGCACATCTTTTGAAGGAAATATTCATCTGGAAATGAATCCAGTGGATCCACAGTAACGTCTCTTGATTTGCATGTTCGCTGCAGGGCGATGTTCACTGGAGAGCTGGCAGAGAGCAGGCAGACTGAAGTGGTTATCCGCGACATCGATGAGAGAGCCATGGAGCTGCTCATTGACTTTGCCTACACCTCACAGGTAACAGCATTAGCGGTGAACAGTGTTTATATTTGGCATTAGGGATTGGTGGTGTGTTGTTTATAGTAACACAAAATGCCATGTGCCACTATGGAGGAGAATGCGTAATATGGATGGGACTTGATATGATTTTATCCATCCCGAAAGATCAAGTGCGTTAAAGAAATTAGTGGCGTTAAAACAAATTTTCCGTGTTATCGCGTTAACTTTGACAGCCCTATTCTAAATGTTATCCTTTTACTTTGTTATTGTCATCTATATTGTTTATATGCATAAAAACACAATTTAAATAATTAGGAAATAAATGATTGTTTTTTATTTCATTAAAAATGTTTGTTATTATATATTGCATAAGTTGCATAGAGCTAGTGTTGGGAAGTTAAACAGGTCATAAGTCCCTGTGCTCTCGCAGAACCCGCAGAACAAGACTTACAACAGTGGATGTAATTAAGATATTTCAACAGTCACAACAAAAAACAACATCACAAATAAGTGAAAGGTTATCAGGAGATACGGGGATACAACAATATTTCCAAGACACAGTATATCCCTCACAGTACAGTACGATCGGTCATCAAATATGCACAGAATACGCTGCATCTTTAAATCTGAGCGGAGCACGTTATCCTTAAAAACTAGAGTCCTTTAGAGACAGAAGAAGCTGCATGGCTCCACGGCTGAGATGGGAGACACTCTGCAGACAAGTGCCTCACCAATCACAGCTTCATGAAAAAAGTGTATGTGAAGAGTCTGATGTCCTGACCTCCCTGCTCCCAGGTGACGGTAGAGGAGGGGAACGTCCAGACACTGCTGCCCGCAGCCTGCCTTCTCCAGCTGGCTGAGATCCAGGAGGCCTGCTGCGAGTTCCTCAAGAGGCAGTTGGATCCTTCCAACTGTCTGGGCATCAGGGCCTTCGCAGACACGCACTCCTGCCGCGAGCTGCTCCGCATTGCAGACAAGTTCACCCAGCACAATTTTCAGGAGGTAAGAACATAAGAATACACAAGATAATCACTGTCCACAGTCCCTTACATCATGTCTTTTTAAGCTGTGAAAGCACTGTAGTGATGGATTTACTGATGGAGGAGAATTTGAATTTCCTGTTCTCTCTTTGCGGCACAGCTGCTGACTTACTGACCGTTCTACTCCGTTGTTTTAGGTAATGGAAAGTGAAGAGTTCATGCTGCTGCCTGCCAACCAGTTGATCGACATTATTTCCAGCGATGAGCTGAATGTGCGGAGCGAGGAGCAGGTTTTCAACGCTGTGATGGCCTGGGTGAAATACAGCATCCAGGAACGCAGACCACAGCTACCCCAGGTTGGTGGCTGGAGAAATATCTGTTGCCTATATTGTTATTGGTGTACATTCCAGTCTTGAACCCTATCCAGTACTTCAGACTGCCGTTATAGCAGGAGAACACTTTGGGACTGACATGGGTTTCCTGTGTTCTGTAGGTCCTGCAGCATGTCCGCCTGCCGCTGCTCAGCCCCAAGTTCCTGGTGGGCACCGTTGGGTCGGACCCTCTCATTAAGAGTGACGAGGAGTGCAGGTGAGCGCTTGTTGTTTGTTGTCAACCATTTCAATGTTTTTGGTGGGAAAATGCTGCTGGTGTCGATCTAAAAAAAATGGCCATGCTGAGAAACCAGCCATGCCGGTTTCTCAGCGCCAAAAGTTAAATTTTAAACTTGAAAAAATAGTTGAGATTGAAAAATAGGTCAAACTTGTACCTCCATTTTTAACGATAGAGTGACCATATGTAACCTTGATTTACGATCATATAAATTTTTTCAGAGACCTGGTTGATGAGGCCAAGAATTACCTGCTGCTGCCGCAGGAGAGGCCACTGATGCAGGGCCCCAGAACCCGGCCAAGGAAACCCATCCGCTGTGGAGAGGTACTCTTCGCAGGTCAGTACCTTAGACAATAAATCAATACCAGGGTTTCCATTGCATGATATCTGTAGACTTATGCAGGAGTATATAGACACCACTGCCAGTATGGAGGATGGTATAAAGTGTACTTGTTGAATGGAATTACTCACCTACCTCATCTGCCAATTTAATATTGTGTACCCTCTCCTTTGTCTCTTCTCCCTGCCCTGTAGTTGGTGGCTGGTGCAGCGGCGACGCTATCTCCAGCGTGGAGCGTTACGACCCGCAGACCAATGAGTGGCGGATGGTAGCGTCGATGAGTAAACGGCGATGTGGAGTCGGCGTCAGCGTTCTGGATGACTTGCTGTACGCGGTGGGAGGACACGATGGCTCGTCGTACCTCAACTCTGTGGAGAGGTGTGGCATGATCACTCACGCTTTGTCTGGAGATTTAGATCTAGAAGTGAAATTCTATAATAATATAATCATATATATAATCTTTATTCCATCTCTCCCGTCCAGATACGATCCGAAGACCAATCAGTGGAGCAGTGATGTGGCCCCCACCAGCACTTGTCGTACAAGCGTCGGGGTGGCCGTCCTCGGTGGTTATTTGTACGCTGTAGGGGGACAGGATGGGGTTTCCTGTCTCAACATTGTAGAAAGGTATCTGTTAATTGTCTATTGTATTATATGTCCTGTTATCGCCATCTTCCTCAGATGGATAAGTTCATAGGGATGTCACGACACCAGAAATTTAGTAGTTGATACCAATACCAGTAACATGGCATCCTTCCTGTGCTTTAGGTATGATCCCAAGGAGAACAAATGGACTCGTGTGGCCTCCATGAGCACCAGGCGACTGGGTGTAGCTGTCGCTGTGCTCGGGGGCTTCCTGTACGCCGTAGGAGGGTCCGATGGGACGTCGCCTTTAAATACAGGTATGGTGCCGAGTCATGTGATGAGTACAATCATAAAATTAACCCAGAGCTTTGACAAGAATGACGGTCAGGAATGAGAGGAAAGGTGTCAACAACGGGCTCAAGGAACCTTTTAGATCCTTGAAAAGTAGCCCTGGGAAGTAACCATGGGTCTGTCTCAGCTCCACTACATGTTTGATTCGTTGTCAAAATGTCGACTGCAATCATTTTATATTTTGATTGTTTTCCCCTCCTTTCTCCTTTTTTTTTTCTCGGTTTCGTTCTCCTTCTCAGTGGAACGCTACAACCCTCAAGAGAACCGCTGGCACACGGTGTCTCCCATGGGAACCAGGAGGAAGCACCTCGGCTGTGCTGTCTACCAGGACATGATCTACTCGGTCGGAGGCAGAGACGACACCACGGAGCTGAGCAGCGCAGAGCGATACAACCCGAGGACGAACCAGTGGTCTCCGGTAGTGGCCATGACGTCCAGACGGAGCGGGGTGAGTGTGTGTGTGTGCACATTGAAATATGAGGTTTGTTTTTGCTTAATTTTAGTAACTGCTTCACAGTCATAGGTTATAACTAGATTGTTACTGTTAGTTACCACAGTTGATATGTCATCAAAAAATGTTTTAGGCTTAAGTGTAATCGTGTGTGTGTGTGTGTGTGTGTGTGTAGGTGGGCTTGGCTGTGGTAAACGGTCAGCTGATGGCAGTGGGAGGCTTTGATGGGACGACGTATCTCAAAACTATAGAAGTCTACGACCCTGATGCCAACACATGGAGGTAAGAGGCACTAGCGTTGTCACGATGCTGGAATTTCTAACAGCACAGTTTTATAATTTATAGCAAATTATTTGGCGGACTCCCTGACAGACTAACACCGACCCAACTTTGACAATCACTGAGTTAGAAGTTAACACTTACATCCAAATATTAAGGAAGTCACAGTACACGCCACAACAAAACTCACACCTGGACATCCTTTTAAAAAAGTACAGACCTACTAAACCAGCACAGAAGCCCCGAGAAGGTAATCAGCAACATGTTTATTCACCTTCTTCAGTTTGCCATGTTCACATCCCACACAAGAGAACACCTGAACTTCTGCTTCCTCATCATTTGACCTCTCTTTCCAGGTTGTACGGAGGAATGAACTACCGCCGGCTAGGTGGGGGGGTGGGCGTCATAAAAATGACTCACTGTGAATCTCACATATGGTAACACCAACCCCCCCCCCACCACCACCCACCCACACACTACACACACACACTCTCTCACACTTCTCATCACGTTGCAATGGATGCCTCTTTTCACCGACTCCTGTGCCTCTGAAAGAGACGCCGTAATTGATGCGAGGACGAGAAAGACGTGGGGGGGGGAAGGGGAGACGAGACGGAAAGAGGAACAAACTTTTGAACTCTAGCTCATCCCCCATCCCCCAGGCTGAGGTCATTGATTTTGGAATACCCTGGTCGTCTTCATCGATTGGTCACCACGAAGTGCACTGAGAGCAGAAGTCTACCGTTAAGCTTCCAGTTTGGAGCGGACGGTCCTTCTCCTGGGACCTCTCCAAGCCTCTCGGTCTGGGACATTTGATTCGGCGCGAGCGATGAAACTTAACAAAGATTGCTGCTGGGGGGAGATTAGCTTACATTTCTGAGATTTCTAAGAAGGTCAAGCATCAGGTCACTGGTAGAGGGCTTTTTGTTCAGTCTGTGGAAGCCTCGATCACTTTCCCTTGTCTTAAATTGCCCCATGGGGACAAATAAAGTGTTTTATTTTTTTTTATCTGAATTTTGAAATGCCAGCCCTCAAATTGTGGTTACTGACCACCGCCCTCAATGAGTTAAAAAACAGCCAGCGGACCAGCAAACGTTCTGTTCATTGTGTAAGGCTGACTTCTTCCTGGAGACACAACATCGCATACTGAGTGTCAGAGGTAAATCCAGCAAAAGCCTTTGCTCTAGGCTTGGAAGCATACATCTCAGCTGTGGTTGTCATGTCTCCGGGCCTCAATTGTAGCATTAAACAGTGGAAAGCTGTCAGGCAGTTATCTTCTGAAGGAGAGGGAAAACATAATTTATTTCACCAGTGCAAGATGAGAAGAATGCGTATGAGGAAGTCACTGTTACTCAACATTTTCTCCCAAACGTCACTGTAATGGGGCTCTGCTGCTGCACTTTACAGGAGGCCACTGTGGCCATTTTTTGTTATGTTAAAGATTCCAGCTTTCAGATGCTGACATCTTAACCCTTCAGTGGAAAGACATCGGAACACCAGAATCATCCAGTGGTGTCGCTGGTTTATTGTTGGCTCCAGGGATGAATTCTCAAGGCCTCAGTATGCTTCAAACTTAACTAGGTCGCCCAATCGTTTATGAAAGTGTTTAAACTAGGGCTGTCGATCAATAATTGTGATTAATCGCACATTTTTTTTATCTGTTCAAAATGTACCTTAAAGGGAGATTTGTCAAGTATTTAATACTGTGATCAACATGGGAGTGGGCAAATATGTTGCTAAATGTATGTATGTATTTATTATTGGAAATCAATTCACAACACAAAACAATGACACATATTATCCAGAAACCCTCACAGGTACTGCAACAGCTGTCAGTGTGTCAGTGTGCTGACTTGACTATGACTTGCCCCAAACTGTATGTGGTTATCATAAAGTGGGCATGTCTGTAAAGGGGAGACTCGTGGGTACCCATAGAACCCATTTTCAATTCACACATCTTGAGGTCAGAGGTCAAGGGATGTGCCATGCCAGATTTTCCTTGCCAAAATTTAGCGTAAGTTTAGAGCATTCTGTAGCCTCCTTCCCGACAAATTAGTATGACATGGTTGGTCTCAATGGATTCATTACGTTTTATAGTTTATATGATGCCAGTATCTTCACTCTAGCTTTAAAACTGAGCCCGCTACAACCTCTGAAAGATTAATTGCGTTAAAGAAGTTTGTGGCGTGTTAACTTTGACAGCCCTAGTTTATACTATGAGATGCCTTTAGAGCGCCCTCACCATCTCTAGAACAAAGATTTGTTTTCGTACTAACTGTAGTTTGTTTTAGACGTTATTGTAGACTGATTACTGCCAGACCTTCTCTCCTTATGAACACACATGAATAGGCTATAAAAACCATTAGAATAACTTAACATACTCTAGCACTTGTCAATTTTTTTTTACCTCATGCTATTGAGCTCCACTGTTATAATAAACTGGTAAACTGGCCTGTGGCTTCATTGATCCTCTCCTCTGTCCCCCTCTAGGAGAGGCTGCTTGGTTTCAGCCTCAAAGTTTACAAGAGTTCAACTCATTTTAACATCCAGAGCTAATTTGGTTCATCTGTGACAAACATCAGTGTTCGTTTTTTAGCTCAGCAAAGTCATTGTCAACCTGCGTAGTCTGTTTCTTTCTCTCTGCTGTGTTGCAACAGTTTGAAGCATACTGAGACTTTACCAGTGTCTCCGCATACTATCACACTGCGTTTCTTATTGTCAACAAATCCCTAACCTGACCCACTACATGGTTTGTTACACAGAACCATCTGGCGGGTCAGGTTAGGGATTTGTTGACAATAAGAAAAATATAGAATTTCACCAGACTTAGTCATTAAAGCCAATTGCTGTCATTTTCCTTCCTAATAATCCAAAATGCTCTGTGTTCTGGAGAAAATACATCAAATATAATACAAACTTTAAAATATTCATTTCCCTTTTTCCATAAAAAAGTGGTGCGTGGTTGTGCATTTACAGCCGATAGGTCCTAAAACCGCTATACACGTGTTAATGTGTTGGTACTGAACACTGGAGCCAGTGATCTGCTGTGGACACAGACGGTTTCAGCGTCTCTTTCTCATTACATAATGCATCAAGTAAACTTCCTTCACCGAAGGCGAGCTAGAGGAGAAATCCGATTTTTCAGTGTCAGGGTCACGACCTTGTTGATCAGAGGAGCCGCAAGCGAGGCCGAAGCCGCGATACGAGAAATGAAGTTCAATGACAAATAAAACATTGGATGAACTTTGTAAATATCGAGACGGACCTGAAGCTATTTTCAGTTGCTGATCACCTCTGGGTGATATGTTTACCACGGCCTAAGCAGCACCAAGAGCCAAGCTCAGTATCGTCTTATTATCATAATAATAATAATAATAATAATAATAATAATAGGACAGTATTCTCTAGCCAAAGGGTGTTTCACAATTCAGCAGTTTTGGAGTATATAAAACCATAAAAGTTCCATAATATCCCCGATAACACAAATCAGGGAGCTGTTTTCTCATTTAAATGGAGGAGAATCAAACCACCTTTCTGTATTTGGAGTTCTGTTATATGCTTAATAACACTTATAGCATCAAAGTCTGACCTCTGTCCTGCAACAAACTCAAAAAAAGTTGGAGAACATATGCAGTAGTATATTTACTTCAGTTCTTTTGTTAAAAGGATGGACCACATTAATATAATTCTTCATTTTATATGCATTAATAAAGTTACAACTCATGGGAGACTAAGGCCCTTTTTTGTTCTGTAATCTCACCTCCCTCATTTGTTGTTTTTGTATGTTATCATATGCAGCACAGTGTAACGGCACCACCTGCTGGAGGACAGTTATCGTGCAGCACTGACATGGATAATAAAAAAAGGTCCCCCTCTGCAGTTTACTTCCTGATCCCTGGTGGTATAACTGATCTCAATGTGAAACACAAGTGGAGGTAGACAGTTTGAAATTGGTTTGGATGAATCTCAGAATTTATTGCACTGTGATTGGACATTTTTTGTTTCTTAATTATATTTTCGTATGGGTGTTCAACTTTCCATCACAGGAATCAGACATTTCAGGCCTCACACTGAGGACGCTGGACTTATCTCATAGATTTGAACGCAACATGTTTTGACTTGTGACACACAGTCCATCACACTTCTGCACTTTAAAGTGTGCGTGGAACAAATGCTTTGCTGTAATAACAAGCAGGTGAAGGCAAACTGATACAAGGCTGTTGTTATGCATTATTATTATAACCTCATTTTCATGAGCGAGCAGGTCTTAACCTGAATATCGGTGTTAATGTTTAATAATAATATGGCAACCCCTAGATTTGGCTGGGTTTAGTGTTTTCTATGCTAGTGGGAGATTTCAAGGCGCAGGATCACAGTTTGATGTTGAATGTGAATGTTTTGGGGATATTTTGCAATCTCTCATGCCGATGCTCGCTGGAAATGATGAATCTGATCTGATCTCATTTCATGCAATTTTCTAAGGTTTTGACTTTGGAGAAAGTAACACGTGTTGCATATCGATTGTGGTGAATGCAGAGTCTTTGTCGCATAGAAATATTCTCGCAGTTTTGTTGAACAAAAAATTATCCAGAGTGGCGAACTGTGTATGCCTGAATCTTGAAAACTCTCCCAAGAATATGTTGCTATTTTTCACTGCCACAGAATTAGAAGGAATCCCACTCAGGTTGAGAGTCCATACATGTTATTGCTTTGGTTCAAGACAACCTGTTACTGTTAGATAGCTTTCCTGTGAGAACCATGGGTTTCTCGAAAGTCGACCTTTCATGGAGTAAGAAAAACACTATGTTGTCAGCTTTGTGATGATGCATTTTTTTTTTTTTAGATAATCCAATGTGGTTTTAAATTGTTTATTTAGTTTAAAAAGTAGCACAGGTATTCCTTAAATTTAGTTGAAGTTTCCTTTAATTGTCTTTGTTGGATTAAGGATAAAACATCTGCTGAGGTCTAAGCCCCTCCAAGAGCACTTTTATTTAGACATACAGTGAAAGTTGGGGCTTTTATTTTGAAAAGTAAGCCATATCCTGAGCTTGTTGGGATAGAGTTATTCTATGGGGTTTTTATCTTGAAAAAAAGCTTTGTCTTGAGTTCCCTGTTAAGATAGTTATGTTATGAGGCTTTTATTTTGAAAAATTAGGTCCATCCATAGTTTCCTATGAACTTACAGTAAGAGTTTGGGGCTTTTATTTTGAAAAAGAAACTTCATCCTGAGCTTACTGTTAAGATACAGTTACGTTATGGGGATTTTATTTTGAAAGGGCGGGGAGTGACAGGGGGAACAGCAACAGAAACCGGGAGGCCGAACAAACTCAGAAAATGTTTGAATTGTACCCAAATGTTTCTTATTCTATGGTTTTGTTCTGGAGACAGAAGTGTATCCCTATTAACACGTATTGATCGGGCCGTCCTAGACAAGAAATACTGTATTTGGTTTCCCAAGCTGAGTGGAGTTTCCTTTTAATGGTGTAAGCTACTAATGATGCATTGTGATTGTGATGAACAGAAGTCAGCCAGCCTTCAGTCAGTAGCCTGTATTCAGATATCTTGTTTTTGAGTAGCCTGTGTGCAGTGTGTCCAACATGTGACCCCGAACACGGTCGTGATCTCTGGTGTTTGTTTTCATGTATCAAACAGCCATCTCTCTGCTGTGGTCACTGCAGCAGCTCTGGACTCACCGTGTTCACTACGACAAGGATTAAACTTTTTTCCTGGGAAAAAAAAACAAAACAAAAAATGTGTGTGACTCATTTTAATTGTCTGTATTTGTGCAGAAAATGTATTTTGATTGAGAAAAAAAAAGTGATTTTCTCAGGCATGCTTGTTTTTAACTAAACCACACAGAAGAAGAAGCACAGAAGTGCAGGAGGAGGACAGCTTGAGCCGTTTAATTTTATAGAAACTTTAGTTTTCTGTTGCACGGTGGAGGCCGTGCTTGGTAGGAGTGAAAGCAGTGAACTGTCTATATGCTCTGCTGTTCCCTCAAGGCACCAAAGGGTGGACAGACACACCTACAAACACACACTCTCAGAAGACGAGACCGTATAGCTACTCTACACACATCTCTGCTTCTGTTTCAGGACCACTTTTTTCTCTCAACTCTTTCTCCTTTTACTGCATCATAAATGTACACTGTGCCAGTCGCTGCAGGCTGTTCTTTGCTAAACAATCTCTGGCTCGTTGCGTCCGTCCCAGAAGACACACCCTTACTCTGAGATATACCCTGAACCATGAAAACATATATTGGTTTGTGGCTCAGCCGGAGCTGGCCTCTGCTCCACTATGTATCCTGTATATCTGTGCATGCCTCTTGGGTTTTTAACTGCATAACCTTAATGCTGAGCCAGAAATACTACCCACTGCCCAGCTTGACCAGCTCCTCCACAGAGGATACATTGGAACAGATGACGTGCCGTTAAGAAAAAAAACAATGTTGGTTGTTCAAAGTTCTATGGCTCTTTCTGGTTGTTATGCTGCGTTCACATTTGATCCATCGCTAGTATGAAAATATTGATTAGTGCACCTTTAAGACACCTTTAAGCGTCTTTGAGATCTCTGAAAAGCACTATATAAGTTTAATCTATTATTATTATTAAGGTTTGTACAGAAGCCCTGAAAGGCAAGCGAGAATTATTTTTTTTTTCTGGCGATCTATTTTCTAAGTCTGATTTTTCTACATTTTATTTTTGCCTCTTAGGGGAAATAGGTGGAAGATTTATTTTATTTTTTTTTTAGCCTGATTTTTCTAAGCTCTTTTTTTTTTTTTTTTTGCCTCTTAGGGGTACCGTTTTTCAGTTTTTTTATAAGTTTTTTTTTTTTTTATTGGTGAATTTTTCTAAGTTACTTTTTAGTTACTACTTTTATTTTTTTTCATTGCCTCTTAGGGGAGACTATGGAAGCCCTGAAAGGCAAGCAAGAAAATAATTTTTTTCTGGTGATTCCATTTCTAAGTCTTATTTTTCTACATTTTATTTTTGCCTCTTAGGGGAAATGGGTGGAAGATTTTTTTTTTTTTTTAGGCTGATTTTTCTAAGTTATTTGTATTTTTTTTTGCCTCTAAGGGGGAATCATTTTTCAATTCAATAATTTTTTATTTTTTTTTTAGATCGGAATAAGCATTCATGTTTTCAGGTTATTCTTACAACATGGGGTAGTGGTGCACTCTGGTGGTTTATTGCGTCCCTAAGATGCAATAAAACTAACTTGGAAAAATCGGACCTGGATCACCAGAAAAATAAAAATTCTCGCTTGCCTTTCAGGGCTTCCGCAGATTTGCACAATTGCAGCTTAATTGAGAATTTTACATTAGCTGATAACCCATTAGTGGATTAATCCATTGTTAGCCAGAGCAAAGACAGGAATTCTCCTGAATAAGACTCTCTTCACTGTATGTACAGTATGAAGGCGTTATCTCGTGTGCTGTTATTTTTGAGAGCATAAGCATATGAACCAGGGAAAATGCAATGCGGTGACATTGTAAAGTTACAGGAACAGTGTCAGGGTAAGAGAAAGCAAAGGTCAAATCTAGTTTTGTCTTTTTTTTTTAATCAGGCATTTTCTTGCTCTCAGCTTCTCCTCCTCGAGAACATCACAAAGGTCACTGGGTGTTGATTGTCGGGATGAGACGCTGATTTTGGAGTGGGCTCTCTTCAGGGTTTAGAGACAGTCTGCTGCAAATTAGTCTGGGTCAATATTGATGGTAAGAAAAAAAAAGGAACTCTCTTTTGAGGTGTCCAAGTGTAGGATGGAAAATGTACATGGAAAAGCTGAAAACTAAGAACGTGGTTGAGGCTTTAAACCCCCCTGCAGTCCATCCAGAATGCATATTCGGCTGCTTGCATCTGACGTAGGTCTTGCTATGACATCCCTGCGGTTGATGACAACAAAAGTTTTGATTGAATTTCACAAGTTCGAGCGCTTTGCTGAATATCAGATGACACTTCTGACACGGCTCCGTGTGAATCCAGTTTGAGTGTGATCTCTTAGTCATGAGGCGACTTATTTTGGAGCTGAGCTTTTCAAAACCCAGAGGAAAGTAAACACACTCAGTTTTGGGTCCAGTTTAATTTTCAGCCTGCAGAGAAATGTTTTGCCCGTGTATACAGAAGCATCTCGATATACACTCCGATTCCCAGACTGAACAAATTTTAATCTTCTCTAAAAAGAATTGACTCTGCGTTCTTTACATCTTATTTTCCATTATGGCTGAGAATATGGGAGCCCATTCCCTATTAGAGATCTTTAATCAGCTGTCTCTCTGCAGGTCTCCTGCTTTGTGGTGAGTAAAGCCACTGAAGTCCCATTCCCACTGGACAAAAAAAAACACTAAAATCTGCTTTTGTCTTCAGTGGGAAAGGTTACAATCGGCACTCATTCTCAGAACAAATGACTCTGCAGTAGTCACTAGAACTGGGACGATTCACCTATCTCCCGATTCGATACTATCACGATACTTGGATGCCGATTCGATATGTATTGCAATTCGATATTGCGATTTTTGTTATCTTTTTTAACACTAGACCATGGGAAAAAGTTTAATCATACACCCCTAGGGACTTTTACTTTGGAAAATATCTAAATGAATACCGTAAAAATGTTTGATTTTCAGCTTGTATGTAGTCAGAGATGTCCTGAAGCCAAATATATCACTTATTGTCAGGAATTATTTGTTATTTTTTTTCCTAAAAGTAACATTGACTTATTTTGTAACGTACGTCGTCAGTCATGTGACTCGTTATCGGCAATCCCGTGAGTCACGTGAGTCGAGTCATGGTAGGTGTCTACAGGATCCGTCCTTTCCACGCTCCGGATTCCAGAGACGGAGCGTCACGACGGCCTTTCCTCATTTGCATAAAGTTGAGGGCTAGTTTACTTTATGCGAATCACGGAGCGACCGACGCAACTCGCCGCCTCTGGAAACTCCTGAGAATTAACCGTTGTCGATCCAAAATGAAGACAGATTCAGCAGCTGCATGACTTATTTCTCACATAAAATGTTTTCAGAAACACATTTCGGTGAACTATTTTCATGAAATAAGAGAAGAAAGTTTCCAAATGAGCCGCCATGTTGGTTCTGGTTTGAAAGGAGCAGCAGCCAACGAAGGGAAAGCGTTCGTCCAATCAGGCTTCGTCCAATCAGGTGCCGAGTGTCCAATGCTTGGAGGGGCGTGTCCCCTCACGATAAAAATTTGCCCGGTGGACACGTACCATCAGTGAAGTTAACATCAACCATGACCGTTTCCGTAACCCTAACTAAATGGTTGCGTTGCCTAAGCCTAACTTCCTGTGAAAACGGAGGTTTATTTTGAAAGGACACCATGCATGTAACGAGCGTATTTTGACACGCCGTGCATCACTGGCCTGCAGGAAGGGTACCCCGTGCGTCGGTCTCCGATGCTGAGGGGCACCGACTAAGGGGCGGTATTTGTGAAAATGTTTTGGAAATGATGACCCTTTTAAAACTGGCAATTGAGCTATATAGTAATGAATAGAAAAAACAAACTTAAAGACAACAAGGCTTTACATTTGCTTGGATTCCTTCTTTCCTAATTGGTATAAATAAACGAGTCACTCTGCTGTCTGCACACCACTTTTAATGTCTGGATAAGGAAATTACCTCCAGAACATTACATCTCTTTTCACAGAAATCTGTCAGCTGCAGAACTTAAAAGCACATGTTGTCACTCATCACGCAGCTCAGAGGAAAGCTGGTGTGATTTCTGGTTGTGTACCTGCTGAGTGTTTCTCACTCCCCCTCCTCGCTGAGACGACGTCTCATGCCACATACTGTATCGCAGCTATAATACACGACTCTTGGACATATTCCCATTACTAGTTTCCATAGTTACGATCATCATCCTGTCAGACTTAAAGCTGAAAATCACCTTTATGTTTTCCTTAAGTGTTGTTATATAAATGTGTTGATGCATCAAGAATGGAGAGTAAAACACCAGGCACAACTCAGATTTCTTAATTGATGTGATTTTTTTCAAACAATGACAGACCACTATGGACTATAGAATACAGTATAACAGCACGTCAATGAATTCTGCTTTCATGAGGCTTATAATTTTGCTTATATACAGTATTTAACTCTAGGAATAATACACAAAAATCCCAAATAATTTGGTAACACTTCTACTACTGCCAAATTACCTCAATATTTACCTCAAAATCTATCAAAAATTACTTTATTATAAACATTATTTAATAATTATATTCCGCTATTTCTCCAATAGCTGGTAATTTATTTAATACATTTCCAGGAAAAGAATACAAAGTTAATTGATATGCTTTATTTCCATGTCTGCTGGTAAATAGATAATAATTAGCTTCTTTGAAATGTCTTAAAAAGCTCCCTGAATCATGACATTAGCTACCAAGTTACGTTGGTGTCTTTGGTGAAGTGGAGTTATTGATTCCTGTTAGTTCAATAGTTTTTGCACAGTGGATCCAAAACAGGCTGCATTATTTATTCACACAAGACTAGTCCTCCTACATTCCTGTCTGAGAACAAACTGAGAAATGAGGAGACTTGACGCGTGAACACATATCAGAGGAGGAGCGACGCCTCAATGTGTAATCAGTCTCTTTAAGCTGCCTCTAATACTGACAGACAGGACTGTACATGCCAGAATACATGTGAAGTGAACACATACTGTATACATGTTTGTATAACAGCAGTGCACTTAATTAAAGGTACTATATGTAAATACTTATGTGTTGCTTATAACAGCCTGTGTTCTGATTTCTATGTAACTGAACTGTTTTGCCGGGAAAATCCAAAGAGTATGAGGTTTATGCGCGCTCCCGAGTTCCTCGCCTCTCTTCTTGGATCTGCTTGGTTGTTTCATTAAAGGGATTATTTGTAACTTTCAGAAATGCTGTGCTATGTTAACAGCGACACCTGTGGCTGCTAAGTCAACGAAAGTCAGCGTCGGGTTCGCGCTTGCTCGCTCTAAATAGACATGAACGAGCATCGCTCAAAACAGTGAGGCGACACATGTCAGCTAAAACCACAATATCACTCTATATTTCAGCTGCTTGGCAGTAATGTTAGCTGACCAGACGAAGGTCTCTCCATGAATCACTACTGATGCTAGTGTTGGCTTCTCAGTCTCCGGGGCTGAAGCAGGAAAATCGAGTCGGTGCCGAGGCTGAAGCAGGAAGAGAAATGTTATTGTCCACCGACTGCGCCCGCAGGGAGACACCGGCACCTCGTCGGAGACGATACCGTTTCTCGCTGCGGAGCCCCGTCACTTCACAAGACACGGGAAACCTCTGTTGGTCTGGAGGAGCTGCAGCAGTTATTTCTGCACAAATGTCCACTGAACATTCACTAGATATTCTCAGAGCTAAACTAACTCTTCTGCAGTGTGGAGTGTGCGCGCATGCACGTGTAGAGTTGAAGCGAGACAGCGAGAACGCATGCGGTGTGTGAGTGAAGGCAAGCAGGCAGAGGAGCAGACTCCGGCCGCACACGAGCGCGCATGGGCTCCCGACCCGGTAGATTTATACCTGTAAAAAGTTACAAACAGTCCCTTTAACTAATAAAGTAATTTGTAAACTGCAAGCTAGTTAGTATCATGGAGCCAGTAAATAAAATATAGGAGCATTACAGAACATTATGTAAGGGGATAATGCCCGGCGAGCTGTCCATTATCAGGAATTAATGGACAACATGGAGGGATGTCAGGATGCTGACTGCAGTTCACTTAACGGCCACAGGTGTCATTAATAACAAGGATCTTGTGAAAGTTACATACTGTACCTTTAAGTAGAACCATAACCAAAGAAGAGAGCAGCTATGGGAACATAATATTTTATTCTACACATATGCATTCTGAACTGTGGAGGAGTCGTCTAGCTGAGTACTCTGCCTACAGCTTCAGCACAGTTTAGCTGCTTAAGCCTTCCAAAGGTCGCAGCAATAAACACCATGGCTATTGGCTCGAAATGTTTGCAGTGATACCAGACTTACAAAGTCAACACTCGCCAAAATAACAGGACTCAAAACAACCACACAATAAAACACCATACAGATGTGAGAGGTACAACATTCACAAAGCAGGGCACATTTTCTTTATTCTTCTTTTCTTTATTCTTGGGCTGCAGTTTGCCATGTTATGATTTCTGGACACTATTTGTCATTGTTTTGTGTTGGTAATTGTATAATATCAAAAAGAAAAGAAAGTCTTCTTTTTAATAAAGATGCAACAACATGATGCATCATAAGTTATGAGGCCCGCCCACCACTTCTGACATCAACCGTACACCCTTGTGGATCGTTGCTATTTGTTTATAGAACCTGCTTTTCCATCACAACCCAAAGCCTTCACACTGTTCTGAAGGTATTTGGGGATTACATGACATTTACAGTCACACTGAATCAGCCGCTCCTGCTCGTGTTTACCAAAGATTACAGGCACACTGTCAGCCAAACAAGCCCCGTCTATTTTAAGATCATTGTCATTGAAAATCCCACTGATGTGTGTCGCAGTAGAGCCTCGTTTGTCTGGTTGTCATTTTCACCAACGTGCAACAAGCGTGTTTGATTCCCTCAGTCCTCTCGTTCCATCGTTTCCTTTGTTGCGCGTGTCAGATCCAATCGGAAATAACAAGATGGTGTGTAAATGTTTTAGTAGCTTCCACTTCCTGTTCTTTCCGGTCTAACACACTCTGTGATGCTGCTGACTTTAGCCCCGCCACAAGAGATCTTCTTGGCAAATGTGGAGCTGGAAACTATGTTCGGTAGCATCTTGCCAATGGGATTTTTCCATTGGGTTTTGGATTATTCCAGAAAATAAGCTCTGCGGCAATCACACGTTTATGATACTTATGTTTTGTTCAGCAAGATAATCTCCACAAACGAACACCACTTTTATGATTTTTGAAGTGTGAATGCAATCGCCAGAAGTAAAAAGCTAACGTTAGGCTATAAACGAACTACACCACGGTCACAAGAGCGTGAGGAAACACAACGAGGCTGTAAAGGCGGACAAGTTGGCGTGATGACGTTTAATCGTCTCAGTTAGCCACTTGTTAGCAACCGCCTTTTTTAAGACACATTACGAGTGGGGTATTTACTGATGTATTTAATATTGTAGAACAAAACGATAAATCTCTTCAGCTTGTGTTAACCACCTTATTTCAGCCATCTAACTTGGTTGTTTGGTTGTCTGGATAGCATTAAACAGCTGAATTCAGGTTGTGATGCTGCTAGTGCATGTTGGGATCATGTAATCATCTGTTAGCGTATGTGTTCGTGTATTTAATTATCTCTGACAGGAGATTATGTATTCGGTCGTTCCAGAGTGTGCATGTGCGTCTCGGTGTCTGTCTGTCCACGGCTAATCTCGTATACTGCTGGACCCGTCAGCCTAATATTTTTAGTGCTTGTTTATGACTGTACGCTCAAGGACCTCTTGTGGTTGCGGTGATTCACACTTTTTGAAAACACATTTTATTGACTGTTTTATACCATCATTGACTGCTGACTCGTCACTCCGCCGGTAGGGGCCGTAAGTGATCAACAACTGCTTCGATTTGGACTCTTGTTTCAGCATTTTTATGCTCTTGATTTACATATCTAGGTACAGTAAGACAGTTGCATATACAGTACGTATGTACGCAGGCTATGTATAACTATCGCTTAGCAAATGACAAACTGAACCGTACCGAATCATATGTGTGATTCGTGGCACAGTTCAAACGGAATCAATAAAATATTTGTCTCTAGCCGTTAACTGCTGTTCATTTTTTCCCTAAAATAAAGTCCTGGAAGGGGCGGGACTTCACTTCTCTATGCCTCCGGACACGGTTGTACGAATAGTGAAATGTGTCTTGCTCTTTGAGTTGGTAATGAAGGAAGGGTGGAGGAGAGGAAGCAAGAAGACTACAATGACAACTGGATAAGCGGGATGAAAAACATTTGCAAATCCTCTCTAAACTAATTTAAAGGAAAGAGGATAAAAAATAATTGAAATTGAAAACATAATAAAATTGATCTACGTTTTTGTTATTCTGTTTGCATTCTCCCCAACCATTTGAAACATCCGTAAGTCCTGTTTACTAGAAAACCACTTTCCAAGACAGAACTGGATAGATCTGCCAAATACAACAGACACAGTGGAGCTTATGACCCTGTATACTGGGGCCAGCTACTGTGTGACTTTATTGGGAATGTTAAAAGTGTTTTAGTTCAGAACAGTTCATGTGAGCTCATATCAATGTACCCAATTTGTCTGAAATCTAGCGCCACTGATAAAACAAGTTTGTCCAGGTTTTGTTGTAACTGTCACGTTGACGTGTCTTCTGGCGCCATGCCTGGCATTCTGTAGATAAGCTCGCATCCACGCTAAAATTCCTCAGTCACCTCTATTGAAAGGGCTGTGTTACTAATAGGGCTGCCATTGAGCGCTGCAATAGGCAGAAGTCCCTGCAGGCCCCGCCACTGTAAATCATATCTGCTCCGTGAGTGTGTTTCTGTGCAGGGACTGTTAACCTCGGTGTGAAATAAGCTGCAGAATGTGAGATATCTCACCACGTAGCGACTAAAGGCCAAATGTATGCACACAGCCTATAATAAGTTGGATGTGAGAAATGATCTGTTCTCACTTGTTATCGCTGACTCCCATTAACACTTGTATACTCTGCCAGGAGCAATCCGATGCAGGTTAAAAGACAGGTTGCATTGATAGACAGGTGCTTATGACATATTGTGTCATGGGAAAAGAAAGATGTTTCTTTATATAAACACAATTCACACTATTAAGTTCATTATAAAAAAGCCACAGATGCGAGAGTTTACACAAGCTATGAATGCTCCGCTGTTGCCATTTATAATCCTTTCCACCAAATATGATAAAACACCGTCAAAGCTTCTGATTCTATTTTCATTTTGTGAGAGTTTCGCATACTTTTTTTTATCAGTTCATTAAGCTTCAGCATTTTAAACTCATTCTATGTTCAACTGGGAAAACATTTGCTTGAAAACTACGAGGCCTTGAAATTAACTTTGATAAGAATGCAGAAAATGTTAGAAAATACATTTACCCAAGAAGTGTAATTTTGATAATTGAGTATTGTTTTTAGGGCTGTCAAAGTTAAGGCAATAACGCATTAACACAAATTTGTTTTAACGCCACTAATTTCTTTAACGCAACTTGCGATTTTGAGGTTGTAGCGGGCTCATTTTTAAAGCTAGAGTGAAGATACTGGCATCATATGAAACTATAAAACCTAAAGAATCCATTGGTACCAACCATGTCATACTAGCTTATCACAAAGGACGATAAATAACACTCCAAACTTACACTAAATTTTGGCGAGGAAAAACTGGCATGTCCATTTTCAAAGGGGTCCCTTGACCTCTGACCTCCAGATCAGTGAATGTAAATGGGTTCTCTGGGTACCCACGAGTCTCCCCTTTACAGACATGCCCACTTTATGATAATCACATGCAGTTTGGGGCAAGTCATAGTCAAGTCAGCACACTGACACACTGACAGCTGTTGTTGCCTGTTGGGCTGCAGTTTGCCATGTTATGATTGAGCATATTGTTTTATGCTAAATGCAGTACCTGTGAGGGTTTCTAGACAATATTTATCATTGTTTTGTGTTGTTAATTGATTTACAATAATAAATATATACATACATTTACATAAAGCAGCATATTTGTCCACTCCCATGTTGATAAGAGTATTAAATACTTGACAAATCTCCCTTTAATGTACGTTTTGAACGGATAATTACATTTTTTAATCGATTGACAGCCCTAATTTATATTCATCTTAACACAGTGGTTCCCCAACAGACAGTTGTCTTATGACTCCTTATGAAGAAGCAACTACGGTCTTAATGCATCATTAATTTATAATTCTCAAAGGCCCCATTCCTCAGAAATAGTTTCCTACATTTCCCTACAAATATGTGAGATTTGATTGCAGGAATTTTTTTTTTTTTCACCCAAAACATTGTAGGCATGTTGTTCTCGGTGTCACCAGATGGGGGCAGCATAGCTCCACAGCATTCTAGCCTCCCCTCTCTGTGTTGCCGTGGCCGGTATCAGGGACAGGGTGACATTAAGGGAAGCAGTTAAAGGTTAAATACTTTTCTCAAGGGTGCTCCACACAATCCCTCACCGTACGGTAAAATCCTCACACAAGAAGAAGCTGCAACCTGCAGCAGCTCGCAGATCGCCATTTTTACAACGCCCATAACGGCTGGACTGCTGCGATCCAGCTTTAGGGCTGTATGCTAATTGCCTGGCTCAGACTCATCTGTAATTATTTTGCCTGTGATGTTGAATGTAGAATTATGTGATGTGTTTTTGGGGGGTGGAGGATTATTATTATTATTTTTTTAATAAACAGCCTGACTGTTCATTTAGATACTTCCTCTGATGCACAATCTTCCACGTTCACTGCAGAGTAACAAAACCTCCTCAGCTATCAAGACCCTGCTAGTTAAAAAGAGATATTAAATCTCCGTCTACAGACGGTATGAATCAGTGTGGCTGTCAAATTTGAAGCAGGCTTGGGTCACTTTTCATCAATGAGTACAAGACATTGATGGTCTAAACCACCGGGGAATATCTCCCTCGTGTTTAATCCAAGACGGACGACGTTGAACTGCAGCTCAAAGGATTTTATTGAGACAACACTGCAAAACTGTTGTATTTTCCTTTTGAATTAAATCCATTGGAAATCAAAATCTTGATTTTCAAAAAATTTACACTATATTTTTGTGCCAATTTCAGTCAGTTAAAGGTGGGGTCGACGATGTTGGAAAGCTAGCATCATTTGAAAGTAGCATCGCCCCAGGAGCTCCGTCTAGGGCAGGGGGTGGGTTTAGACCCCTCGGGGCTCCTTCCAAGGCAACCCCCCCCCCCCCCACACACACATGCACGAGCACCGGCGCATCGTAACTACTTCACAGACACAGAGCGGAGAGGGGACCTCAACTCAACAACACTACCTCATGACAGGTAACCGTGGCAGTGCAACTGCAGGGCTGAGTTTACTCTTCCATTCTCCTGTAAACGTGCGGCGGCGACGCGCTTTGAGTTCAGGCTGGTGCACGCCAAGGGTAGAGTACGAGCAGGGAGGAAGGGAGGCGTCTGATTGGTTCTTTCCAAGCGGACCGCGAGGCAGTGATTGGTAGACGTTTTTACAGGATTACAGCAGCTACAGATGACGGCTCTTTTCCGGTCCTTTTTCAGAGCTCATCAGTGATGGATCGCTGTCAGGATGTAAAGACCATTTCAACCAATATAACAAATAGTGTCTACTGGAGAACATCGTCAACCCTGCACTTAAGCAGTGTTGTGGCTGTATATGACTGCATAGCACTGGATTGGACTTGGTTCCACGATAGTGAACCAGGCTAAAAAGAAGGAACTTTCCCAGGAACTCATTGAGTTTCGAGCGAAGGAACCATGGACTAAATTTAATTCCTGTACGATATAGTTGCAGGTGATTAAAAATGTCTCTGTTCTTGTGGGGGAGTACTTTCTGGAGGTTCAGGAACTTTAGTGATAAACTACTACACCTTATTCACAAGGAATAACTGGGTAATTCTAGTATTAAAGCGATGGTAGGCAGATTGTTTTTGGCATCGTAGGGCAAAAATTCCATAATAACCTTTCAGCATATTGTAATTCAAATGTTCTGAGAGAAAACTAGACTTCTGCTCCTCCTCATGGCTCTGTTTTTAGGCTTTAAAACATCTAGCCCGTGACGGGAGACTTTGACCAATCACAGGTCATTAAAGAGAGAGCGTTCCTATTGGCTGTTCATTCAATGGCAGCTGTAGTGTACTGTTTAGCTGTAAAATGAGAGAGTTTGGTCCGGCCGGTGGGCGGTGCTTGGTATTTCCTCAACTGAGCTTGTTGATTATCTTTTAACACCCATATGAACACGGACCAAACACTTCTATAGCCACCCTCTGTAATCTGAAGAGCATGACATGAACTTCTATCGTCAGATCTTCTCTGGCTGTTTGGCTAGATTACAAGATTCAAGAGCTGCTGCTAAATCTGAGCAAAATTACTCTTTGTAAAGGATGTACTATCCACTGAAGGCCAAACAGGATCCTGCCCCCTCCAACCTGCACAAACGTCTGCCACGCTTAATTTGCATACAATAATGCATCAACACTCATGACAGCAGTTTAATTTATGACTGCTGTGGCACCAACTTCCAGTCACATAATCATTATAAGCCCATAGTGAGGCATACAGTATATAATACGGACATAAAATTACATCACCTGAAGGTACAGGCCGGCTCACAGAGGGCCAATATTCATCTCTCTCACACAGAATGAATGCATATGTGCGCTTACACACACAGACAGAGAGAGGGAAAGAGAGTCTATCAGTGTCAAAGGAGAACTTCCTTCTCTTTATGAGCGTCAGTCGCCTCTCACCCTTCAGTCAGTCAGTCAGTCAGTCAGTCAGTCAGTCAGTAAGAGAACCAGATCTCAGTCAGATATAAAGCAGGTTTTCTTTCTCGTGGCAGGTTGTGTCGGAATAAAAAAGCCGGCTGCCGTCGCGACACCTTCTCTATTTTTATCTGTATAACTACTTCCCCACAAATTGTTGTGAGCATTGAAGTCTCCGCTCCATATTTCTCTTCTCACCTGCTCTTTCATGGAACATTTCTATGCTCAGTGACTGACATGGATAATAAAAGTTAACCAGCTTGATATTTGCCTTTTGATCTGCATATTTTAACAACCACACATTTTATATTATTTGAACAGGATGATTTCCTAAAGGCCTTCCTGAATCAATCCTCCACCTTGTTTAATGTTTCTATCAAATTTCACTGGATGAACCATCTGTTAATGAAATTCTTGCCGAAGCCAGTCGGGGGTCATGAACATTTCAAACTGGACAGGCGATTCCACAGGTGAGGAAACCTACTCCACCTTCATTTAACAACTGGAAGTCAAATGTAAGAGAGAAAACTAGACTTCTACACAGAAGTCTAGTTTTCTAGAACCCTATAGTCAGAAATCAAGAAGAAGGATATTTACAACAGTGGAATAAATGGATTAAATAGGGGGAGAAGGATTATATAATTAAATAAACAGAATTAAACAATAATAAAGGACTTAGCCCTGAAGACTTTGAAGATTTGTTCCCCCTGTGTATGTACAGTACGTGTAAGTGTATGTATATATATTTGTATGTATGTCTGTGTACAGTATATGTATGTGCACCATCATAATATCCTACTACTTTTTTCTTTATTTCTTTCTTTATTTTTTTCTTTATTTATTTTTTTCTGTTTTTTTTTTCCAGACCGCCAGACTAATGTGCGTACAGAATTTTAGATGTAAATTTGCACAGGTGACACAAATCGACACGAAGACGCGTCCACAGAAGTTGAAAAGTTGAGTCTGCCGCATAAAGATGAAAAAAAGCAGAGAGGCTGGAGGGAAATACCAGAAAGAACTGGTTTCTGGTGAGTTCAGTCTGAGAGGCTGATCTGAACACACCTGCACACTCCCACACGGTCAATGCGTCCGTTGCTACAGTAGCTAGCCCTCAGCCACCGTTGGTACATTGACTGTCTGGGGCGCTTAAACACATCGTTCAATCGTCATTTTCATGTAAATAATCATATGCGATTAATCACATTTTTTTTTATCTGTTCAAAATGTACCTTGAAGGGAGATTTGTCAAGTATTTAATACTCTTATTTCATGAGGTCAGAGGTTAAAGGACCCCTTTGAAAATGGCCATGCCAGATTTTCCTCGCCAAACTTTTGCACAAGTTTGGAGCGTTATTTAACCTCCTTTGCGACGAGCTAGTATGACATAGGATGGCATGTTTGGTACCAATGGATTCCTTAGGTTTTCTTGTTTCATATGATCCCAGTATCTTTACTCCAGCTTTAAAACTGAACCCAGTACAACCTTCGGTACATTGATTGCGTTGATGCGTTAAAGAAATTAGTGGTGTTAACACAAATTGGGTTAACGCATTATTATTGCTTTACCTTTGACAGCCCTGGTCTGAACACAACTTAACAACAGCCAGGGATTGAACTCTGCATCACCCAAGAGCCCACGGCCAAAAGAACTGTTAATTTGTGGTAATTTTTAAAAAAGTGGCAAACTCATAATATTAAACATTAAAAACGAACCCACTGTGACAGAGCAATTCACATTTCCTCATTTTTAGACACCTATAAATAGCCTATCAAGTATTCATTGAGGATGAATTCAAGGCGACTGCAGTGGGACTTTTATAATATTTCCCCGGGTGGCTGCTGGGACAAGAGTGTTAACTTTCACACTCGGGCGTTGGGTGTGGAGTTGCTCGTTATTCTGGTCTCGTTACTGAGGCAGCATCAAGGCTGCCAGGCTAACTGAGCAGCCATACTTAGTGATAGCAGCTGTTGGGCCTACAAGCATGCACCGACGCTCGCTTTCTCGTTCCTCGCTCTCTCTGTCTGCCTCTCCCTCAGATGTTCTCATTAAGGAACAGAAAAAAAATCCCCCCTGACAGCAGGAGCAGCCAACCTTTCCTCCGCTATAAACCCATGGGTGTCAATTGGGTAGGGGGCGAGATATATGCACTTACCTTACTCTGAGCAAGCTGAAATTTGAACCTGAACGTCTGATCGCTGTAATGGGGAGAGCCAAAGTGACAGAGATCTCGTTGGAAGCCATATGCAGTAAAGTAATGTCGGGGGAGAACGTGGCGCTGACGCCCCCTTTAAAGTGACAAGGTGGGTCTAATAATTTATCACGCTGACCCAGTATCACATCCTGTCCATCATCAATCATCGCTCCGCTTACAGCCAGAGGTGCAGTTCGTATGTGCCATTTGGAAATTTGAAAGGAAAATGATACGAGGTGCTGGGACTCGATTTAGAGAGTTGAAAAAAACCTGGGTAACACTTTCTATAACGCTGATGAAGTGTGAATCCAGTCGGCAGAAAGTAAAAAGCTAACATTAGGCTATGAACGAACTAGACCACGATCGCATGAGCGACTTTAACCCTTTCACAGTGTGTCCTCAGCTCATCAAAGTTAACTGTAAGTTAGTTAACTGTCTCATTCAGCGTTCGGTTGTACTTAGCTCCACCCTATCATGTCACTTCTGGTTGCAAAAAAAACAAGATGGCGACGGCCAAAAACCAAGATGGCGACGGCCAAAACCAAGATGGCGACGGGCAAAAACCAAGATGGCGATGGGCAAAAACCAAGATGGCGAAAGCCAAAAACCAAGATGGCGACGGCCAAAAACCAAGATGGCGATGGCCAAAAACCAAGATGGCGATGGCCAAAAACCAAGATGGCGACGGACAAAAAAAACAAGTTACGGCACTTCTGTAGTAACCCCAACCAACGAGGCTGTAAAGGCGGACGAGTCAACGTGATGACGTTTTGTAATCTCATTTAGCCACTTGTTAGCAACCACCCTTTATAAAGTCACGTAAAAGCTTCAGAATGTAAAAACCCATTCAAAAAACACATTGACTTCGAGACGATGGAACAGGAAGTGTTAAAATGCTAACTCATTTCTGGGTTTTAGGATTCATTCCTACACCACTCTATATATACGTTGCCTTTAATATTCACTTTGCATTCAGTCTGGACACACTAGTGTTTTCCACTTTCCAAGATTTCCTCCGTAATGCGCCACCTTACTTAATTTAGTCTCAGTCTCTGAATTGCTTTGACTCGAGTTGATCCACAGCGTCTCATTTGAGGGAGGGAGGTACTCCACTTTGATGCCGCTTCAAGTTGTTATTTTGGCTCTAAGTGTGACCCGTTGACTCGACGACGCTTTGAGGCAGATTGAAAAAAACTTTGCATAAGACACAAATACCTCTCACATACAAATCTGTCCTGACACCACGACTGAATTTTGTTTCGTTTACCTTTGGGAAAAGTTAGCGAGCCCCGCTGTTCTTCAGTTCAGCTGAAGTGGGAAAAACTGTCTGATTACACAGTCAAATGATAGGGGCACGGGAGCACGGTTATGCAAACTGACGGAGGAAATTAAAAGAGCAGAGCGAGATAGAGACAGCCAGGAGAGAACAGATCACAGTAATAGAGACACAGACAATGGATGAAAAAGAGGTGAAAAGAGTTGCTGAGTTAGATGATGTGAGAGAAAATTAGAGCAAGAGAAATGGCAACCAGAGACAGGAGACAGAATGAGAGAAAAGACAACCCACACATGGCTGGTGGTGAATCGTGATAGAGAATAAGGCCATGCTCTGCCTTTCTATCTCTGCTCTGAGGGGGAGGCAGTATGTGTGCATTTGTCTCTCTCTGTGTGCCTATATGTGTGTGTGTGTGTGTGCAATAGAAACCCGAATCCTGCCGCTGACTGCAGGCACCGTTCCCACCATTCGCACATTTCCAGAGCCACCCCCTCCCTGCTCCCGTGTCCCGGGGTCGCTGGTTATTATATAAAATGCAGAGTCCCTCACAGACGCCGGCAGGGGATGAATTTTTCGACGGGAAATTACATTGCAAACACAGAAAAAGGTGATGGAGAAGACAATGGCACGTTTAGCCAGGGCTGAGACAGAGGGAGTTCAAATGCAGTGTGAAACGGAAAGCGTCTGTAACCGGGGGGGAGGTTGGACACAATATCATCAAGCCACAGACGAGCTGTGAGTATTGTCTTTGTGAAGCATCAGAGAGGTTTTGATTCAGCTCTTCAGGTGTAGCGTGAGTGTTGGTTTTGTATTGGATCTAATTATACAACCCAGTCGCACCGCAGTTCGTTAAATAGTCACAAAATGTGATGTATTGATTCATTTATATCACATGAATTTCACTTTTGTTTTTTTGTCATGGTCAGCACAAAATAAATTTGTACGTAATCCACGTAATTTTGCTGAATGCCGCACACGGAGGAAGTAGGGGTGGATGGGTAAAATAAAAACAAGACTTTCGCCCAGGAGACCGGTGTTCATGTCCTGTGTGAAACCACAAGTCAAAGTTGATTTATTTGTTACGTAACTTCCGTAATTAAGTTACAGCTCTTCCAGAGTTATTTAAACCCAAATCACAATCTTTTCCTAAACCTAACTAAGTAGTTTTATTTTGAAAGGACTGGAGCAGGACTGGACATACATTGTTGTTAAAATACATTGTTGAAAGTCGTGCTGAGCGTCACGAAAAAAAGGGAAATTCGTATATTTAATCAAATAGATTAAATTTCGTGACTATTTCACAAACTGCTGTGATTTCATTATTATTATATATGATAATTATTATTGTGAATTTTTGTTGAAATGATAATTAACCTAATTTGTTTAAGCTTATTTCACATAATAATAATCTGAGGACAAATGATGGGATTTATTTTATTTTATTTATTTAGGATATTTCTTTATTATTCATAATGTTTTTCTGTTTATCTCCAGCACATCAGAATGAATTGTAAATAAATAGGGCGGGACTGCCAGACTTGTGCATGGTGCTGAATCGGCCGGGGCCTTATACACTAAACGACATTTCAAGCAATTTTACTGTCACAGAAAAATGTCCAATTTCTGAATAAAATCATGAGACTTTCACCTCAGGTGGTGCGCACTCCCGTCACCCGAGGTGTTAGATGTGGGCTGATCTAAAAACAGCAATATAACACTTAACACACTGAAACAAACTTTGTATTCTCCCATCCGATGACGTCATTCTGCATAATGATTAGTCACATACTTCTGTTTTTGGAGCAATGGGCCTTTGGAACAATGGGCGTTTGTTTTCGGGATAACGGGCTACCGGACAAATGGGCTTTTGGTCCAATGGGCCATTTTTCGTGTTATTTGGGTTTCGACATAATCGGAACAATGGGCAGTTCTTATTACATATTAAAAACTATGTAAGAAAAGGTGGTAATTGTATAATAAAGTGTGCACATAAAAACTCATTTATCTTTGCATTAATAGTCTACATGTTTGGTCTGCAACCGCTCCAGGACAGAATATGGTGCATTCAGTCAACATTCATAAATCACTGTGTTAAACCCATCAGACACAGAGCGAGGGCTAACAATAGCATGGTAAGGACTAGGAAATAATAGGACAGGTTGTGCCAAATTCAATACACTAACAGTAGTTGATGCATTACCACTGCTGTAGAGGTTTTGTTTATCATCATCATCCTCATTACCATTATCAGACTCCTTTCTCCGAGCAGCAGAGTAACTCATTTATGTTCTTTGGGAAAAGAAACTACTTCTCAAAGGAAATTGCCGCACGTCTCATAAATTTTCCGAGCCAGGCAAACAATTTTCAGCATCTATATTTTTTTTTAACAGTCATTAGGGTGTGACAGCTGTGTCTGTCACCGAGTTTCTGGGTTGACATGATTTGTTTTCTGTCTGGCGTGTCAGTATTTCATCAGCTCGTGGAACAATAAGTATGTGAAGCAGGCCAATATACACGCGTATAGTGACACAAACACGTGTACACATGCACAGCCTCGGTAACCGAAATACCCAAACGGTAATGTACTCTGTCTTTGTTGACAAATATCAACAAATACGCTATTCATTATTACTGTCACTATATCGACTACACCAGCGAAAAGCCAAGTTGCTCAGGTTTGCTGTAAAAAGTAAAAAGTTTGAAGACTCTTTTCACCCTCATTTTGGAATGTGTGACTTTCTATTCACGTTTAATAGATAGAAATATACGTGACGTGTTGTTTGATGTATGATTCATCCTCCAACTTTTGAGCTGTGCAGTGTAACTTTATTTTCTACAACTTTTTGATAAGATTTGAACTCAAAGGCTGAGTCCAGAGGGATGTGCATGCAGGGCAAAGCTGAACAATCCTCTTCTGATATACCTTCCTTTCTACAGACATTTTACCTTTTGATAGCAGATGAAACACAGATGTAGCTGATAACTTAAAGGAGGGCTCAGTTCCATTAATGAGGGGGTTCCCACAGTTTTTTTGCACCGTATTTATATTGTTCAACCAGGTAGGCTGTAGGAAGTTGTGTTAACCCGAAAAACTTAGAGATCAATACCTAACCTTAACCATCTTGTAGGAGTTTCGCAACTTGTGAGTTGCCTTCTAGATACGACCATCGTACTCCGATGCGGACCAAAACAACTGGTCTGAGACGGCTTGCGAGAGGTGGTCACAGACCGTTTCCAAGCGTACCCTAGTGCGGTTCGATTGCAGTGAGAACATGAGAATGGCACTCGCAGAGCGCAGACATCCGGCAAGGTGCGTGACTTTAAAAACAGATCACAGCTCACAGCTGGCGGTACCGTGAGGTGGTCGGCTTGTTATTAACACGGTGTGTTTCCGTGTAACGTATCGGCGGATGCCTCTCTCATTCAGCAGCCTTGTTATGTCTGTATAACGTTACACTACGTTGTCTCTCATCCCGTCATCTACCGTTTTTTTCTTTCTCACTGTGGATAGACGGCAGCTCGATGTCTCGCCACGCATCCACACACTTACCTCTCTGCTCGAAGAAGGAAGAAGGCAGGGTCATGCGTCATCAACGTGTCATCAGTTACACTGCGCATGTGTTATACCCTGTGGTCTTAATGCTCAGGCTGATCAGAATCCTTAAAAAATATTCCTGAATCCGGATCATGCTCTGGATCGCCACCAAAATCAAATAGATTGTTCATTGTGCCATACCCCACACCTCCGAAAACTTTCATTCAAATCCATTGCGAACTTTTGAGTAATCCTGCAGACAGACAAACAAACAAACCAACACCAGTGAAAACATAACTATGGTAATAATCCGACCCAATTGCAGGAAGTGAACCAAAACACAGGCTGCTTGTGTGGCCAGTTGTTGAGATGGACACAGGTAAACAACAGGACTGACTTGAACTCCTGCAGAAGTCCGATGTTTGCTTGATATCTGGGCCGGAGAGAACATACAGAATATGCTAAATAAAATCCACAAAAAAGGAAACGTCTATAAAGTAATTCGAGAGGAATTGGAGGAGAAGGGATTTGTCAAAGTGGAAAAAAGGGCAATATTGGAAAGTCCGCAAATCCCTGCATAGAAGTGACAAGAGTGCTCTTGAGACGCAAAAGATAAATCCTCTCCCTCGTACGTGTCCCCAGCATCTTCTTGTTTTTATCTGGTCCACTTTAATTTGTGAAACCGAACCAGACTAAACAGAAAACTAACTAAAATATCAATTTCACTCTAATTCGGACTCGCTAAACGGACTATAGCTTGTGAAAGTGCTCTAAAAGCCACGACCAATAGCGACCACGTTGTGCAACGGTAGCTACAGAATCAACAGTGGTTGAGAGCCTCCGCTTCTACTAGAGCTGATCTGTTTGTGAGCTTTCCATCTGCTTTAAGTTCAATGCAGAGCCTCTCGGGAACCACCACATTAATATTTATTAATAGTGAGCCACAATACAATACAAGGGGCCATGGGACTGGCAAAACTAAATGGGATGCAGGCAGCTATTTATAATTGTTTTAATAACACCTGACCTTTTGCTACAATGACATGTAATTCTACGGTCTATTGATTGAACTGTCTCGTTATTTTTTCACCACATCTCCTTCTTGACTGGTGCAGAATTAATATCGGCTCCTGCCGACTCACCTTTGTGCGTTCAGTATCTAGTGATGTTGTTATTTCGTCATATACACTTGTAAATAGTATACAACGTTTACTCCAGCTTCAGTTTCACCTGAACTTCTAATTAACCCTGAATTCATGCTGGGAGAGAAAAAAATAAGCAGCGACCTCAAACAGGAGGCGAATTACAACTTGCAAAGTTGTGGAAACGTGCAAGCTTTCACACATCAAGCCAAGCCTGAAGTAACACCTTCTTCTGAATGCCGCAACCTCTCTCACTTGTCATTCTGTTACAATAACGACTATTTCTTGTGTAAAATGTTTTCAGAAACATCTCGTAGTGAAGATGTAAAATGAGAAAGTTTGTGACCCGGCAGCCATGTTGAGATCAGTTGAGGAAATATCAAACACCGCCCACTTGCTTCTTCCAGTTTTTATTTTAAAATTTGTCAAATCTTATCAAAGTAAATCTTAAAACTGTAATCCTTTTTGCTGAGGCTAAACAAAACAATTGGAAGATTAAAATGAAAGTCAAAAAATGTGCTAGTCAGCCATAGGCTATTACATTTGAGATGTCACAGAGAATCAATACATAAGAACACAAATCTGTGAAATCGCTACTAGAGGCGCATCGCATGGCATCGCTGTGGTTTGGGAAATGTAAGGCCAAGACAGGTGGGGTGTGATAGTGGAAGGTCAGCTTGTTGCTGTGAGAGCATTTTTCATTTTCAGCTACATTTCTCCTGA
>CAKAOH010039112.1:0-48742 GCA_916701665.1 Sebastiscus tertius | reverse complement strand
CACACCTCCGAAAACTTTCATTCAAATCCATTGCGAACTTTTGAGTAATCCTGCAGACAGACAAACAAACAAACCAACACCAGTGAAAACATAACTATGGTAATAATCCGACCCAATTGCAGGAAGTGAACCAAAACACAGGCTGCTTGTGTGGCCAGTTGTTGAGATGGACACAGGTAAACAACAGGACTGACTTGAACTCCTGCAGAAGTCCGATGTTTGCTTGATATCTGGGCCGGAGAGAACATACAGAATATGCTAAATAAAATCCACAAAAAAGGTAACGTTTATAAAGTAATTCGAGAGGAAGGGAGGAGAAGGGATTTGAAAAAAAACAGCAATATTTGAAAGTCTGCAAATCCCTGCATAGAAGTGACGAGTGCTCTTGAGATGCAAAAGATAAATCCTCTCCCTCGTACGTGTCCCCAGCATCTTGTTGTTTTTATCTGGTCCACTTCAATTTGTGAAACCGAACCAGACTAAACAGAAAACTAACTAAAATATCAATTTCACTCTAATTCGGACTCGCTAAACGGACTATAGCTTGTGAAAGTGCTCTAAAAGCCACGACCAATAGCGACCACGTTGTGCAACGGTAGCTACAGAATCAACAGTGGTTGAGAGCCTCCGCTTCTACTAGAGCTGATCTGTTTGTGAGCTTTCCATCTGCTTTAAGTTCAATGCAGAGCCTCTCGGGAACCACCACATTAATATTTATTAATAGTGAGCCACAATACAATACAAGGGGCCATGGGACTGGCAAAACTAAATGGGATGCAGGCAGCTATTTATAATTGTTTTAATAACACCTGACCTTTTGCTACAATGACATGTAATTCTACGGTCTATTGATTGAACTGTCTCGTTATTTTTTCACCACATCTCCTTCTTGACTGGTGCAGAATTAATATCGGCTCCTGCCGACTCACCTTTGTGCGTTCAGTATCTAGTGATGTTGTTATTTCGTCATATACACTTGTAAATAGTATACAACGTTTACTCCAGCTTCAGCTTCACCTGAACTTCTAATTAACCCTGAATTCATGCTGGGAGAGAAAAAAATAAGCAGCGACCTCAAACAGGAGGCGAATTACAACTTGCAAAGTTGTGGAAACGTGCAAGCTTTCACACATCAAGCCAAGCCTGAAGTAACACCTTCTTCTGAATGCCGCAACCTCTCTCACTTGTCATTCTGTTACAATAACGACTATTTCTTGTGTAAAATGTTTTCAGAAACATCTCGTAGTGAAGATGTAAAATGAGAAAGTTTGTGACCCGGCAGCCATGTTGAGATCAGTTGAGGAAATACCAAGCACCGCCCACCAGCGCTGCCTAGTTTGATCGTTTGATCGGAGTTTGCGAAAAAGTGATTGACAGCAGCTCAGAGACGGCAAGGCTCCGGTATCACGAAATGTAAATACTTAAATAAAGTACAATGACTTAAAACTAAACTTGCTTCTTCCAGTTTTTATTTTAAAATTTGTCAAATCTTATCAAAGTAAATCTTAAAACTGTAATCCTTTTTGCTGAGGCTAAACAAAACAATTGGAAGATTAAAATGAAAGTCAAAAAATGTGCTAGTCAGCCATAGGCTATTACATTTGAGATGTCACAGAGAATCAATACATAAGAACAGAAATCTGTGAAATCGCTACTAGAGGCGCATCGCATGGCATCGCTGTGGTTTGGCAAATGTAAGGCCAAGACAGGTGGGGTGTGATAGTGGAAGGTCAGCTTGTTGCTGTGAGAGCATTTTTCATTTTCAGCTACATTTCTCCTGAAGGTGTTCAGCTGCACAAGCAGCAGATGGTGGCTGGAGTTAACCCCTACAGTCCTTACTGGTGGTTAGCCTGCCTCCTGTATGCAGTGGATGAAGATACAGAGCCTCTTTCATTACCGAACGACAAAACTCTTCATCGTTCCAGAAAGTGAGACACTTTCACTGCCGCCATTGCTTCTGTTTCTGTTACATCACTTAATTTCACGTCACATCGCTGACAGCGCAGGTAGTCGGCAGCGCTCGATAACCAGGATGAAGTTTATACATGCAACAGTATCCCGCTTTCTTTCGGAAAATTCCAGCTAGCATATACCGGGTTCTTGTTTCTTGTCTGGGATAAGGGCTTATCCAGGTTTCTCCTGAACAGGATATGTTGTCCTGAAAGAGATACTTCAAAAACCTGATCATAAATGGGATACTCATGTCCATGTAAACACACTTAATGCCAACATTCAGAATATCAGCAGAGGCCAGAGATAATACTGTGTATATATACATGTATATATACAGTTGTGTGCTCTCCCACACATTCAGTCTTCAGTAACTAACAGGCAATTTTATTGCTTATTTTCGTTGTTTCTTTCCATGAGTTTCACCTATTGATGTGATGATGAAATATGGACCAATTTATTTATTTATTTACAGAATCAAGAGAAAGTAAGAGTGAAAATTCAATAGATGATTAGTGCTAAGGTTAGATATGTCTTAAATACCTCTCAATCTTTTTCCCATCCATTATTTCACTAGCAGCAATGCTTTATTTATGTTTGCAGCGCTTCAGTTTATTGTAATCAATAGCCGACACCGGAGGCCTTTTTCCATACTGCACTTAACCCCATTTAACCCTCTTCTTCAAGGCTGAAAGTGGGTTACTACCAGATGTTAGACAGCATCTTATTTAACATGCTCAAACTTCTTGAACTTAAAAGCAAATGGCAGCCAAAGTCATTAAAACAACAAGTCTGATGCTGTGAAATCCTCTGGTCTTCTAGGCATGTCTGAAGTGGATGGTAATGTTTGTCTGCTCACTCTGGGAACATACTCGAGAGCTGAATAGAAGTGTCTCGACACTCCAGATATTGTTCGAATAGCCTTCCTTCTCTGTCTTTCTCTTTGTTTGTCTTTGACTTCTTTTGTTCTTTTCCGCAAAATAAAGCATGCTTATTTGTGACATGATGTATCGGCTGCTTTCTGCTGTGCACACACACTCTGCATCGCTCCAGAGTGCAACCTTGGTTGCATATTTCAGAGGGCAATTCATTTTGGATTAACAAGAGCTCAGTGGGAATCTTTCACCCCGAGGCCGCTCCTGTCCTGGGCTTAACACTGTGTGTGTTTAAAAGGGGTTGTGCTACCCTGAACCACAGTGACAAAAATCCACTGTTAAACTCTGAAACAGAGGAAGAGAAAGTGTGGAGGATCATTGTGGTTACATGCAACACATTCTCACTCCCAACTCGTCAAATACAGCAGCGTGCTCGGCGGCCCTACACGTCAAACTACACGTGATGCCGGCGTAGTGACGTAGTAACTTAAATTATGTCAACATTGACTTTTGGTTTAACACGGGACATGAACATCGTTCTCCTGGGTGAAAGTCTTGTGTTTTTTTGACCCATCCGTTGCCCCTGACCAACAGGCAGCTGTTTTCAGTGTAAAAGCTCTGGTAAACCCACCTGCTCAGCACCAAACAGTAAACGAACACAGTTAGAGACTATAGCTGGTGAACAAAGTGAAGCATTAAGCAGCTAAAGAGACAGATATCACTCTCTGCAGTTGATGGAGACCAAAACTGACACAGTGCATATTGGACAGAAACACGACTCCAAGTGAATAATAATGTTGCTCCGTAACTTCCGGATGTATAAATGAGCAACTGTTTGCTGACAAGTTTGCCATTTCAACTTAAAAGGAAGGTCATATGTCAATATTGTTATATTGCAGGTTTAAGCAACCAATAAGTCTTTCAGCGTGCATACTGTTTGGCATGTGAGCACTGACAAAAAATCAGACCCCATCCTTTTAAAGCAGCACTTGGCAAAGCATTTTAGCTTCCTCTTGAGGTCCTTAGCAGTCAAATGCTCCACTTTGTTCACCAGCTATTTGCTCGCTTTTCTGTCTGCCGCCGTTTGATGCTGAGCAGGTCGTGAACAGCGGTTTATCAGAACTGTTTTACAGAATATAGCTGCCTACTGGGGCTGGAAAAGGGGTTGATGAGAGTGGCAAGACTGGTCCAAACATAAAGTTGTGGTCCATTATATTATAAAATGCTTTAGAGAGCCAAGTAAACTGCAGACTTGGGTGATAATTCTTTTGGGGTTCATCACTAACAACGCCCCCTTTCACATTACTCATAGTCATTTCATCCATTGTTAATAAAAACTATGGATTGGAGCAGCTTTAAGGATATACTGTGTTATTCTTACTCAATTATTCCTCATTATTCAAGTGTGCAATTTCCAAAGTGTTGATCGTCCATTATAATGTACTGTACAATGACATTTTTCATTCTGTAATGTTGATAAATAATTGGTTATATCCAAAAAAATTGTTGCCTCTGAATCTGCATTTGTAAAAAGGAAGCTACGCATTGTGGGAACGTTGATCAATACCAATTACTGCTGTGGCACGTTGATGGATACTGTCGTTAATATTTAATCAGCACTGGGATACTCTTCTTTACATCCTTTATCTCTTTTATGTCGGTTCTCCAAAAGTTAAAGAGGTATGCATTCTGGGGTTACGGCTCTTCTACATCAATGGCTGTCCATTTGAGATGATTGGTTAAGAAATAAAAGTCACTACATTTACCATCGGCCCTATTCTCAGTGTCAACCGCTGTAATGCTGCGGGCCATAAACGTGGAAAACTCATTGCTCATCTCTTTTTTCCCCCAAATGCCTCAACCTCCAGCTTCATTGGTCCAACCAGACAGCGAGGTTGGACTCGATATAATGGCGCACACAGTGACGAGCCGAGGCGGCGTGCAGAAATGAAGGCATGTTTGTGAAATGATGGATGGCAGACGGTGAAGTGGTTAGGGAGATCTCTTCCCAACTAGAGGGCCGGGGATTGATGCCTGCTGGCAGACATTATATACACGTCTATCAAATGAAAAAAAAAAGAAGATATAATACACCCAGAATATATGTCGGTGGTAAAATAGCAGACACATCCTCCTGATATTGTGTTACATCTTCACTTTATCTAAATCTACTTTGTGAGTATTGATTTAATAACGGAAATCAATAAGGGAAAAACAGCTATTAGTCATCAGTGAACTTTATTGATATTGCGATTTCAGCATATGCGCAGCAATTAGCTGCACTAGCAACTGTGTGAGGCCGTAGGCACAGCGAGAAGGTCGGCATGCTAACACGCTCACAATTAGAGATGTTACGAGACCATTTTTTCCTTCCTGATACAGATTCTGATACCTGAACGTACCTGAAACCTGTGTGTAAAAAAATAAAAAATAAAAATAAATAAATATATATTGGGCTGTCAAAGTAAATCCGTAAACTGCAACACACATTATTTTATTTAACCTTTATTTAACCTGGAGTTTTTACTCATTGAGATTAAAAATCTCTTTTCCAAGAGTGTCCCGGCCAAGATAGGCAGCAAAACCGTTAATTGGTTGCATACATAAAACAAACATAGCAATTTAAAACGAAGACAAAGAGCAAATTACAGGATCATAACGTATCAAAAAACATTCATCAGCATTCAGTATCCAGTGTGCGTAGGCTATGAGGAGATGCATGCATGTATATAACATCACCATAGTCCAGTGCAGACATAAAGGAGGCAGCAACAAGCCTCTTTTTGGCCTCGAAGGAAAAGCAAAATAAAAACCCAACACATCAGACATCACAATGGTTTTAAGACAAAAATTATAATTTTTTTTCATTAATAACTGTATTTATTATTATATAGATAAACAATTGGTTCCTGCTTTTGTTGGCTTTTAAGTGTTTAAAGTTAGTTTCACTACAATTTACACTGTGTGAGAAAGAGAGTTACAGGGGTGAAAAGTTCTTTTAGTCTTTATTTATTTGACCGACCAGCGCCCGGTCGGTCAAATACCAGAAGGCGGCGCCCCAGGCAACTGCCTCTATGGCCTATGCCTTAAGCCGGCCCTGCTGTGCATAGTCAACAGATTGTCTGCAGACAATGTAGTGAATGGTGTAATGTTGCCGTTATGATGCCAATATTACAATCAAAAGATAATTTTTTTCACTGCACGTCTGCTCACGCATGCTGTGATGCTCTAACCTGTTAACAATGGGCGCTGCACACGTAGGCAGTGTGGCCCAGGTCTTAGGTCGGTTACGACAGGAGATAATGGTTTCTTATACTGTGCTGTACTATTATTTCAAAGGTAGATCTTGGCTTCTACTAAATTTGGTGATGAGAAGTGATCTTTGCTAAGAAAACGGTGATTGCTGATCTAGCAGATGTGGATATATCTCACTGGATAAGTGATAGATTTGGCCTGCTGATGGCACCAGATGAAAAGTCAGGGGAACATTAGGATTCATCCTCTAGGGGGCCATGGATGTGTGTACAAAATGTCATGGAAATCCATCTTGTAGTTGCTAAGACACTTCAGTCTGGACCAGAAATGATGGACTGATCAACTAACTGTCATTGCCATTCCTAGAGCCCCGCAGGTAGCGTGGTTTAAAAGTCCTTGCACAGGTAAAGTTACACCAAGCTTTACACATAGTATTGCAACAGCTTTGTTCAGCAGTATAGCCCTCAGCTATAAAGTTTTTTCCCACTAGCTTTGGGATCTCTTGCAGAGATTAGAATATTAGCTACAGGCAATATTTCACGTGTTATTTGTTGCATGCAGGGTTGGATTGATTGTTGATGAGGAGGAAGTAGGAGTCTAGGGAAACCCACCAAGAAGGGCACCTGCGCTCAATTAACTGCTCTCCTTATTATCCGTGTCTCAGTAGACGCTGTTAGAGGAGCCACTGGACTGTGGTCGTGTGCCAGAGACGCTACACAGTGTCCATAACTACAGCGTCTGAAAACACTGTTCACTGGTGGATGTATTCCAGTAAGGGAACAATGCCTGCAGCATGCACTTAAACTATTATGAAGAATATCTTATTTTCTGTATTAGTGCTCGATAACAGACAGAAGCAGAAGTATATTACAGGAAGTGGGAGACAAAATTGAAAGAAAAAGGTTTCCTTACTTACCCAACTTGCCAACTTTTACATTATAGTAGCACAACTCTCAAGACAAGGACAGAAACAAGGACTGTGCGCCACGACGCTCGCTGTGTGTGTGTGTGTGTGTGTGTTGGGTGTTGGTGGGGAAAAGAAGGTGACCATTGCACGCCATGTTTCTGTAAGTTGGTACGGGGTCACTTTTTGAACCTGAGATATTTCAGCCAGTTAAACTGTTATCAGTTCATTAAATAGGCGTTGTCAGTGGTTACGAGTCTCATAGATGTGGGTCAGTAGGGGCCTACTAGTAGGTTTTGTCATCAATTCACATGTGCAGTCATCAAAAGAAGGAATAAGACAAGACTACAGCGGCCTCTAGCTACCGTAGTGATTGTGACAGGAGCAGAAGTGGAAGTCAGGCATTCAGTTCTTTCACCCAATAGATAGGGGGGTTCGCATCCTGTGTGACACCAACAACGTGTAGTTGTCTTTGTGTTGACAACATTTAATTTCACATTTCAACAAGCTATTGTGTTTGTGTTGCTTTAAAGTTTTGCTTTCACTTTTACAACATAGTAGGCGTAGCAGGCCCATACTGATCCACATCTATGGGTCGAATTGGGTGGATATTTTTTAGTAAGCTGACCCAAACGTTGTGGGTCGACCCGTGCATCACTACCGCCTGCATAGTTGTTGAATGTGGATTAAAAAAGTAATTGCATTTAAACTTGCGTTCAATGTAGTCACAATACGGAGGCAATAGAAACGCTCCCAATCTCACATTGAGTAACTTTACTAACTAATGAGTATCTACTACTGAAGATAGTCAAATTTGAGCACCATTTTAACCAAGGTAAAACTAAAACTAGGTTCTACTTTGTTAACATGCAGCAGCAGCATTTCCTGTAAGCCATTGGCACACTGTCTAAGCCTCTTGGGAGCTACCGAATGTTGTTTCTATCTGTTATGTCCTTTTTATACATACAAAACCTGTTCTGCTGTTAACACCTGTTGTGTCTAGTTTGGCAAAAAAAGGGCCTTGAGCGCTTTAGTGAAGCTACTGGAACAAACTTGTGGGAGTGACTGAAGTTTGACAGGAAAACTTTTAGCTTTTATAGATACAAGCCCGCAAATGTTAGGAAGGAAAAGAAAGAAAAAGTTGTCATGTGGGGGTAGATTTGTGCGGCTGATTCATTCAGTATACAGTTGAGTTTAAGAAGCTGAGCAAAAGTCAGCAAAGTGTGAAGAGTAAAAGCCCCCCTTGACGCTTAGACTATATACTGGGCCGTCACGGAAGGTTTCTTTGTATAGATGAGAGTCCGTCAGGGCACTTCTCACAGGGAGACACAGATATCCATAATAGTGCAACAACTGTGCTCTTTGGCTTGAAACCGCAGCAATTCATCCAATTCAAACGTACCGAACAAACGGGAAAAATAAAACTAAACCACATTCAGTGCTCAATCTGGCGCTCTACCTATTGTGGTCTCAGGTATGTCTTAGGGAATGGAAACTAAACACGGGTTTAGCATGAGACAAAAAAGGTTCTTTTACCGGTATGTTAAAATCCACCTTGGTGTTTGTTTTCTCGACGTAATCTGCCACCGGCATTTGCAGGGCTGTGCTTTTGAACACGCACATTATTTTGAGGCAGGGCGGTAAAATGATGCTGCATTTTATTCTAAAAGAAAGCTTGGCGTGCTGCCTTGACTGGACATTTGTGGAAATGGGCCACCTGGAAAGGACGAGATAAGTGAAGCTGCATGTCTGCCCATTTCTGCTGCTGCTTCTGCCACAGCTATTTTGATGACAGGCAACCCATATACCTATCCACCCAAAACATGACTAGATGTTATACAGTTTATGTTATTATCCTGGCTCCATTTTGATGTTTTGTGGGGTGTTCTTCTTATTGTCTTTGATGAAATAATAACCTGAATAAAACAGCATGATGGGGCCATTCCTGCTGCATCAATGCCTTTTCTCTCCACATGACATTACATGCATAAAAATGCATGGAAAATATCTTTATTGTACATTATATTATCAAGCAAAGTGTCCTGCACTTTGCCCAAGTTGCAATTTGAAGATGCATCATGTAAAACCTTCACAACAACTATCAAGAACACTAAAAAAAAATAGGATTTTAGCATTTCCCCACTCTCTAACACAACACGTCACCATGAAATATAATGATTAGAATCCTTCAGAAATTGTATGTATTTATTTATTTGGTAAATCTTCATTTTACAGGTCCGCATCTTTCATGGTAATTTGGTGATAATTAGCAGGTAACCTGTTTGAATTTTTTTTTTAATTACTGCCAAATTACCCCAATATATTGTGAATTTATTGTGTTTATTGAATTGTAACTCCTGTATTTATCTTTTCAATAACCATCTACTTTCAGGTAATTACATGCTTGCCATGTTTTTATGCAGATCCAAAGTTAAGGATTGTATTAAAACTTACTTCCAATTTAGAACTTCTGTAATTAAAATGCAGCGGATTTTATAATGTCAGTAAAATGATGAGTCCTTCTCTCTCCCACCTTCACCCATTTCATTTCATTTCAAAATTTATTTCGAACATGTAAAATAAAAAAATGAAAAAAATAAGAGAACGATCATACAAACAAGTGGACAGACAGAAAAAAAAGTAATCTTTACATACAATGAAAAGCATAAGCAAAATAAATTGTCAAACACTTGATGCCTTGGTTTACATGTTCGAAAAGGAGTGAGAAGAAACTTATTTATTCCCATCCATTAATTGATAATTAACCAGCTTCCTTATAGAGCTAAACATATACCATAATTAATTTTCCTAAGCTTGTCTAAATATTACAATTATTACCTTTTTATCTCTGTCATACAAAAATATAAATTAATAACTGATTTAATTATCCTAATCAAACTATAAATTCATTATCAATCACGAATACCAATTCATTACTTACAAATGTGTCTTAATCAAAATACAAATTAATTACTTACATATTTATCTTAAAGGTCCCACATTTTAAAAAGTGAGATTTTTTATGTCTTTTACATTATAAAGCGGGTTTAAGTGCTATATAAATACTGTTAAACTATCAAAACGCTCAATATATAGAGAAATACACACAGCCCGTATTCAGAAATTGTGTGTTTGAAACAAGACGTTAGGATTTCTGTCTATTTGTGATGTCACAAATATACAATATTTAGACCATTACACGGTTTTAAACGTAAACATTCTAAATGTGTCCCAGTTTATTTCCTGTTTGCAGTGTATGTAAATAACATCAGCTGACAGGAAGTAAACATGGACCCAAACTGTTGCCTAGCAACGCAATTCTGTTGCAATTCTGTTGCAATTCTGTTGAAATGCACTAAAACGGAGCGTTTAAGGCAGAGGGTGAAATACAGATATATTCAGGCAGACAGTGTGAGGAAAATAAAGTTTTTTTTAACATTATAGCATATAAACATGTTCTAGTACACACACAAAATACAAGTATGAACCTGAAAATGAGCACGATATGGGACCTTTAATCATATTGACTAGTTGTTATCTTTTTTGTTAGCTTCACTCAGAGGTCAGGATCAAATACAGAATAGAAGCCAGCAGGGATCCAGTGTCTTTCCCAAGGACATTTCTTTTGTATATGACAGACTGGGCTTCTCCATCACATGCGCTTTCTGAAAAACATGTTCTTGAATTTGCGCTCGGGCACAGTTCCGATTGGCGGCTGCTTGCTACCTGTGGATTTCATAATCCTCAAAGTCCCTTTGAATCAAATCATTCAATGTTGCTGCTGGCAGGGTAGTAACAAACACACACGCACACACACACACACACGCTGATAGAACCATCATTGATTTCAGCGTGCGGACCAAACAGAAAAAGGTGCATTTTGAAACCCAGGCAGGATTCATCAAGCTGTGAAGGTCATCTATAGGTCTTTTCTATCACTCTGTGCTGCACGCTGCTGAGACATCCCCTTCCTCACATTACTCACTTGAAGTCACTTTGAAAGCAAGGCTGGAGGAACGCTGATTGACAGACAGATACATATTGCTCCTGTCATGTGAAAGCCTTAGAAAATCCATCTCGAGTGTTTTGCATCTTTGACTTCAATGAAAAATTGTGTCATCTGTCCTTTGGCTTTGAAAGCTTCACTGGATAAACTCTATAAGCTACATGCTAATCAAGCTAAAACAGCAAGAGGGCTCAGAGCTTACATACTGCACTCCTCCTAAAGAGGCACCCCGTCGTTCCTCTGCAATATCATGCTGCACATGTTCTACGTTGTGGTGTGGCGTGGTGTGGTGAGAGCAGCTGGCACTAACATGATCAACAACCTCAATCTACACAGTATCATGAACAATACCTCTCACCCCAGGAGCACCTTCAGCAACAAACTGACACCACCGAGAAGGGCCGTTTCTGAGGGGACTTATCTTTTTGTTGATATAATATTTGATAATAATTTTACAATATTTAAATTCTAATTTATTTAACTTTGGGCAGACAGGCAGAGCTGCTCTGGAGGGCGACCCGCCCCATGTACATTATTTTTAGGGCTGTCAATTTAATTAAAATATTTAATCGAGATTAAAGCTTCAGTTGGCAGAAATCTTTTGGCATCATTGGGCAAAAATTCCGTATTAATCTTTCAGCATATTGTAATTCAAGTGTTCTGAGAGACTTCTGCACTTCCTCATGGCTCTGTTTTCAGGCTTTAAGAAATCTAGCCCGTGATGGGAGACTTTGGCCAATCACAGGTCATTTCAGAGAGAGAGCGTTTCTATTGGATGTGCTCCGGCTGGTGGGCGGTGCTTTGTATTTCTTCAACTGATCTCAACATGGCTGACGGGTCACAAACTTTCTCATTTTACAGCTTAACAGTACACTACAAGATGTTTCTGAAAACATTTGAGGTGAGAAATAGACATTACAGTAACAGAATATTGATTCATATTTGGTCAGCGCGGCCTAGTTTGACCGTTTGATCGGAGTTTGTGAGTGATTGACAGCCGGCTCTCATAGACTGAAGCTGGACGGCAGACCTCAGATCAGCTCTTACTGCTTGTTTTCCTCCGGTCTGTGAAATCTTGTAGATGCCGTTAGGAGCACCAGAGGACACCAGAGGCACATGATTTTTTTCAGATTAACTGTCTCGTGTACTACTGTCAGGATATAGTGACCGTTTTATAAAAATAACTTTTTTTAATCATATTTGCTCCATTTCTACCCACTGCAGGTTTACTCGCAAATTGATCGCACATTTTTTATCTGTTCAAAATGTACCTTAAACGGAGGTTTGTCAAGTATCTTATCAACATGGGAGTGGGCAAAGGGACCCCTTTGAAAATGGCCATAACAATTTTTCCTCGCCAAAATTTAGCCTAAGTTTGGAACGTTATTTAACCTCTTTCTCGTCAAGCTAGTATGACATGGTTGGTACCAATGGATTTCTCAGGTTTTCCTTTTGTCTTCTTAATGTGTTACAGAAATTAATGGCATTAAAACGAATTCACGCGTTATGGCGTTAACTTTGACAACCCTAGTTATTTTATGATGCATACTGGGCAACTTGGACAAAAAGAAATCCCTTCAGGATAAATAATGTTCTACTTTATCTAACCTTTTGATTTTTGCTTAAGGAGTTTACATTTTGGACATCCAAGGCCTTCAGCCAACAAGAGAAATTCTACTCTTCTACACCGTTTTCTGCACATGGATATGATTTTCATGCCTCCGCATTACGATTTCCGGTTGTCCGCCCATCCGTCCGCCCCATTCTCATAAACGTGATATCTCTGGAACACCTGGAGGCAATTTCTTCAGATTTGGCACAAAGTTCCATTTGGACTCAAGAATGAACTGATTTGATTTTTTGGTGGTCAAAGGTCAAGGTCACTATGACCTTACATCCATCCCATTTTTGTGAAAGCGATATCTCGGAGCGCCTAGAGGACTCTCAGTACATCTTACACAAACGTCCACTTGGACTTTGGTGGTCAAGGGTCCAGGTCACTGTGACCTCACAAAACACGGTTTTGGCCATAAGTCAAGAAATCATAGGCAATTTCACACAAATGTCCAACAAGATAAAACGATTTGAATTGATGATATTTTGGACAGACATGGAGGTAGACTCCAATTTGACTGGTTAGTGGAGACACACAACCGCAATCTCTTTCTCTAATCCTCACTGACAACATGCGACCGATATTTGATTTTCAAAATCAATATTAGAGGTCTATGATTCAGAGAATGGTCACCTTTGCAGGAACGTATAAAAGTAGATTTTTCTGGCACTTTTTTAAGCTTGACATTTCAGATTGAATTGACTCCATGAAATTCTTATAAAAGGTGAATAGAGAGGGTATACGGAATGAATAAATGTTGGAGCTATAAAGTATTCATGTGACAGATCACCCTGCCAGCCGCGCCGTGATGGATGTCCCGACTGTGCTGGAGACACGAGCTTCACAGGAAAGATATCCATTTCGTTAGTACTGTATTTCCACAGTATGTCAATCGGCTCAGCACCTCTTATTTCTCTTTTCCTTCTCATTCTCCATCTTTCTCTCCAGCATTCTTTTAAGATGGACATTTTTCATGACTTGATTACTCCTTTCCTGCAGTGATGCTACGCTCTGTTGCCCACTGAAAAAGCTATCTGGGCTTGACATGGAACAAAGTGAGGAATAATGGAAGAATGAGAAAAAGAAAAAAGGAAGGATGACCACCTGTGGTATTGGAGCGTGGAGACGGCTCTGAAACGTGGGCTGTAAGCTGTCGGCCTTTTTGTTGTTTGTTTTGTTTGATTGTCAACTGCTGCAATTAACTATGTGTTAATTGTGATTCATGAATGAGAGACTGGGCCAAGTCTTTAATAATTCACGGGATAGCTGGCAAAAAAATTAGTCAGTTTTCTCATTCAATGAAAATGTGATTGTAGGGAGGTTGTTGCAGTATGTTGTGGTGTTCGTTATGCTCATTTTTCTCAGAGAAAAAGTTTAAATTACAAATCCGTCTGCTATTTCAGCACCACGGACAGCTCCGTGGATTTATCAATACACAGCACAGTTAGGCTGCTGATGTTTCAGAGCCGTGGTCGGGGTCATAGATTCTAACTGACTGATATCTCAGAGCCGTGGTCGGGGCCATAGATTCTAACTTACTGATATTTCAGAGCCGTGGTCGGGGCCGTAGATTCTAACTTACTGATATTTCAGAGCCGTGGTCGGGGCCGTAGATTCTAACTTACTGATATTTCAGAGCCGTGGTCAGGGCAATAGATTCTAACTTGCACAAACCTCAGTCAGATAAAGGGTCAATGAGTCAGGCAGACTAGACTAACATATTCAACTTAATAACCCTTCTGCCTCTGCACTCTCTCTGCTACTAGGGGATGGAGAAAGCGGGTGGCAAGTTATCAAGGTTTTCCCCACTTCCTACCTTCCACGCCCCTTGCTACACCCACCTTCAAACACGCCCTTCTTTTAGATCTACACACCTGTTAAGTTTTGTGACTGCATCTTGCACAGCTGTGACACTATTATCGTAACAAAATCAGGCAGTCAGGCATATAAACACCTGGCAAAGTACTCAAAACCACACCTGTGGTAGTTCCCACTACAGTAGGGGTCCCCAGGACCACAATTGGTCCACACACACAAACTCACAAGGTGAAAACAATACCAGCGTCGCTGTCGTGGCTGGTAAATTTGTCACCAATTTTGGTTACGGTAAACAATCTCTAAATGTGTCACGCGTCGTTTTTCTGCCTCTGTTTCGTTTGTATATGTAAGGAGGCTGAACTTCTGAGAGTTCAATTGTGTATACACTTGCCACTGGTCAGCCATGTTTGGCATCATGGCACCTGGAACGCTTGGATTGGAAACTTCAACTGGAAAATGATGTTGAATTTGACTGTAATGCAGCATTATACTGGTCCAGTCTCACTCATTCTTTGCCAGATTTTCTAGTGTCCATTACCTCGTGTTCCAGCGTTCTGGTTACTTGTTTTGTTCGAAGTGAGCTACAGAGTACTGTGACAGTACTGAAGTGATTTTGGATCATTGTTTCAGGTTGTTCCATCTCAGTTGCTGGCAGGAGTAAGCAGGAGAGGGTGTGTGCTTTTGTCAGTGTTGGACTCAGAGCGCAGGGCTGTGGCTATTTCCTGGAGACAGTACCGACCAGTGTAGACCTTACACAGGCTGATCTCAAAAAGTATCAGTGGAAAAGATTTGTTTTTTGTCAGCACTGATATAGAACATTTGAATAAGGTAGGAGGTCATTTAAAATAATATTTGCAATATCATCGACTGATGTCGATGTCAAATCTGAAAATGTCACAAAACCAGGTGTTCCTTTACTCTGTGTGTTTGGGTGCAATCAGGCTCTGGATGTGATTTCATCGTTGGCCCGGGCGACTGTGCGTGGTTGAAGGGCTGGCAGGGTAACATACACTCATCTCCTGCACTTCACTCTGGAGGAGCGAGATTGGCTCAGCTGACATAGTCATTTTCTCCATGAGCTGCTTCAGCCACTGCAAACACATCGTTGGTCATGGCAGTGTACCACAGCTCTGATTAATCTGGCATAGATGGAAAACAACACTCACTGGCAAGCATCATTCTGTTCTGCCAATAGAGTTTGGGAAAATAGTTTGTTACTCTGACTGAGGTCTGGTCAGACTTCATATCAAAGGTAAAAACAAAGTTTGCTGTTCATTTCTACAATACATTGTGCATTTCACACTTTACAGATTACTACACTATACATTAAAAGGGTGACAACCTTAAAAATAGAATAGGAGTAGAATGGACATTTCCGTGGTCATTTGACTGTGTAGGAAATGTCCCGGCATGTTTTGAATGCAGACAGTACAACCTTCAAGATACTGTGCAAGACCAGCTCTTCCTTCAACCCCCAGGATTGCTGGCCAACAAGACATCATGGATTTACAACATCCTGCAAACAGCAACAATCGAGGTGAGAAGATCCCTTTCCTCCTGCATGGCCACTAAACCAGACCACTGACCCAAACCACCTTTGATCCTACAAGATCTCCTCAGACACTTACATGAACATCCCCAGGCCTCCAAAATTCTCTTTGCATTCTGGTTGTGACTTCAAGTCCAAGCAACGTCTCGTGGGCATGGGCTCCTAACCCTAACCCAGATATCGCATTTTTTCTTTTCTTTTCTTTTTCTACCCAAACTAAACTACTTTTATCATTTAACTAAACCATAACACACTAACACTAACTAAACCATAACACACTAACACTAACTAAACCATAACACACTTACACTAACCTTAACCCAGCTATCACATTTTTTCTTTTCTTTTTTTTACGCAAACCAAACTACTTAAAAATATGTTTCTGTTGCATAACCCCCTCGCTCCACTGACGGGCACCAAACACTGATGTGAGGGTGGGGATTGAACCCCACTCTGCCACATACAGAACCAGAAACTTAGCAACCAAGCCACCAATGCCACACACACTGTGGACTGTTCTCTTGGTATATTTGACTTCGTCATTAGAAGTTAGACCTGAAAACTGTGTGCACCACATAAGGATCGGACCATCAACCTCCAGTATTCCAACCACACACACTACCACACTGAGCTATCTGTTCAAATACACTGACATACTAAACTATGAATTTTTAACATAACATTTTTGTAAACACTATACCATGACTTTTTTTCATTAAATGTTTCGACATATTATACTATGCATTTTGTCATGTAATTTTTTGACATAAGACTTTTTATCATAAAATGTTGTCATTCAATTTTTATCATAACATTTTTCGACATACTAAACTTTGAATTTTTTATAAAAAAAATTGTCGACTTTTTTTTTTTGACATTTTTCAACATACTATACTATGACTTTTTTCATGAAATTTTGTGACATATTATACTAAAACTTTTGTCACGTAATTTTTCGACATACTATACTATGACTTTTTTAACATACATTTTTTTGACATATTATACGTAACTTTTTTCATGAAATCTTTCTACATACTATACTATGAATTTTTTCCTAAAATTTTCCGACATACTATAAATTTTTTTGACTTACTATACTATTATTGTTTTAACATAACTTTTTTTCGACATGTTATAATATGACTTTTTTAATCACTTTTTTTTGACATACTCTAATAGCTTTATTACATGTTATTTTCATTTATATAACTTTGTTATACATTTTTTGTCATACTATGCTATGACTTTTTTTAAAGGCTTTTTGGGTACTAGAAATCTTGTCAGTCATGGAAGTGTGTTCTCCTATCCAAAATAGCCTCAGGAATCATCTGTAAGAGAACAAAGTAGTTATTTGAGAAACCAATAGCAATTCATGAGCCAATCATCATCAAAGGCAAACAGTGTAAATCTGGTCCTTAACAACTCTCTCACTTCTCTCCCAGTGAAGCCGGTGCCGCCGTGGTTACACAACAGTGGCTTCCTTATTAAAGCCGACGGTTCAGAGTGATAATGGATCTTGCCTTCCTCACACCTCAATTAACAAGTTTCTGCACACCAAGAATAATTGGCCCCAATATAAGGTTCAATTACTTCCTCAAATTACTTGCTTTAATTACTTACTTGAAATTCAATCAGATTTTAGATTAAACTCATTTTGACGAGAAATACCAACACCATTAATATTATTAGGCGCTGCTGGGGGATTGTGCGTCGCTCTCGAGTCTGCAGTAACTCAGTGACATAATCAGCATGTATGTCAAATACCATTTCCACCATCTCGTTGAGTTTGAGTAGGATTTTTCTAAACATGCCATTGGGCAGACATGAAACATGAATGCAAAGCATGTTGAAAATGTGGTTTCTAATGACAACTGCTACTCTACAAAATTGTAGTCAAAACTGTACCAAATAAAGGAATAGCTCAACATTTTGGGAAACATGCTCCCCAGGAGGTTGGACAGGTAAACATGGTTTAGTCAGCTTGTGATAATTGGGGATACTGTTCGTACCATTTATAATGGTATGAGGCTTTATGGCCACACAGAGAATATCCTTTGTTTGTCAACCATCTGAGACCCACAATAGACCTGTTTGTGTCTTGTTTAGAGGTTTACAGGAGGTCTTTAGTGTTAGATAGCAGGTCAACAGTAGATGTCACATAGAAGTGGTGTACATCATCTGAAAGCTGAGAACCTGAAGATTAATTTGAGATACAGCTCAGCACTGTGTGTCAAGTTGTTCTGGTCATAAATAAGAAATAAACACGAGTTAATAAATTCAATAAATTGTGAAAGTGTATAAGGATTTAGAACATTATGATAGAACTATATGATGGTTATCCCCATGCTCTATTATGTCTCATAAGTTGTTGCAGCAATTTTTGGGTTAATACCATTTGTTACACAGATTTGATGCTAAATTTCAACATTTTTTTAACACTTAAAAATTGATAAAAATGATCAATAATCCCTCCAAAATACCACATTAAGACACCAAGACCTTGAGGAACACCACAGAAAAAGCCATGCTGTGATTTGGGATCAAAAACTTTTGACATTTGGGGATTTCTGCAAGAATTGTATTTTTCTGAGATTGGATGGCGAGCACTTCCCTTATTGTCAATCTACCTAAGAAAGCCATCCATCCTCTGAATGCTCTAGGTCTCTAGTTTGTGGCTGTGAAGTTTCATGAGGCTGTGATCATCCTAGAGGTCACCACAGGTCATTTTATACAGTGAGGTTGAATTAAAAAAAAAATGGTACCACTACAATGAAATGTCTCCTATGGTGACTAACATCATCACACATGAATACAGTTGGGCTCATTGGATCCACAAGAGTCTCAGCTTTACAGTGATACCCATAGTGATTATCATAAAGTGGGCATGTCTATAAAGGAGAGACTCGTGGGTACCCATAGAACCCATTTTCATTCACATATCTTGAGGTCAGAGGTCAAGGGACACCTTTGAAAATGGCCATGCCAGTTTTTCCGTGCCAAAACGTAGCACACGTTTGGAGCGTTATTTAGCCTGCTTCCCGGCATGCCAGCATGACATGGTCGGTACAAATTGATTCCTTCGATTTTCTTATGTTCACGCTACAGTAAAGTCGGTCGAGGATCGCCTGTGATCCCACGGGTGTCAGAATTAAAAATAAAACAGACTATAAAAACAACTAATACTGTCCATGAATAAAGCTGTATATGTACAGTATATGAAGTTCATCATTGCTTCTCTTTGGTATTTCCTTGAAATCCGTTCTGTCGACTCCAGAGGCATCCTGTATATGAATAAATTCTGTAAGCATAGTCAGTCCTCTGAATTACATTACAGTCACTCCAAAGCAGATGATTAATACATGCTCTTCCTGTCTGCAGTTTGCTGCTGTATGCGAGAGGTCGCCTCCCAAGTATCCGTGTGACCAATTTCCATTTCATGTCCTGCTGTGACACAAACGGGAATTACTGTGACCTCCCACATTGATTGGCTGGGACATCATTTCCAGGCGTCCCATAATTAGGATTGGAGCTAATCCCTCTCTGTCTCTTCCCCCGCTGCATTTTTCCTTGCGAGAGCTGACCTCTGTCAAAGATAAGGAACGCACCTTCCTTGTCTCACTCTCGTCACTCCGTTCACACGAGCGGTTCTGAGCCGAGCAGATAAACCTTTCTTTTGAGGAGAATTTTTGTTAGAACCTCGCCCTCCATTTCGTACTGGCTGGTTGTCTCTCAGTCAATCAGCAGCTAATTAAGAATACCTCATGCTGCTTCTCCCTGCTCCTCTGCCACCCTCTCTGCCTATCTCCCCGCGTGGATATCTTGTCTGAACATTCTTGTTCCCCTGTGGCTGTTGACAACGCTTAAAAGGAAGGTAATAATGCGTTGAACCTGTTAGGTCGTAAAATCTGGGTACAAGATAAAAAATGCGTCCCTGAGCTTTATTTAAATGTGTCATCTGTGCCTGAAGAACTGGGCCTTTACTAGTATAATCCATAGTTTTCTTCAGTATGTGTGAATGGGACCAAAAAAACCCAACACAGCTCAATTAGGGGCAATTCCAGGGCTTGGGGGGTCGGTACCACCTCGTGCCAACCCTTTAGACATGCCCCTGAACCCAATGTAAAATGTTGGATAAATAAAATATGAAACAATGTGTATGCTAATGGGGCAAAAAACTGAACGTGAAAGTTGAATATATAATGTTAAATTTGTAATGTGCAACATTTTCATGTTTTGAGCACTACAAATTAAACACCCATTATCAGCAGATTGAATGGACATTGTCAGTGGTTATCACGACTACTACTACTACTACATTCTAATGCCTCAGACGGGCCAAACTGCACCTACCACATTGTGAAAGTGAAAGTGAAACTTGACGTTGTGAATTGAAACAAAACTACTTAGTCAGGTTTAGGAAAAGATCATGGTTTGGGGTTACGTAACTTGACGTTAGTGAAGTACGTAAGTTACGTTAAGTACAGTAAAATAAGTCAACGACAACTTTTGGTTTCACAATGGACACGAACGGCGGCCTGCCGGGTGAGAGTTCTGCGTTTTCTGTGTCTCACGTAATACACTATGTAACACCTGTGGCAATCTGTCAGGGGGTCCGGTAAATAATTTGCTATAGATTATAAATTTATATTGTATCATTAAAAAGTACACATCTATAGATGGGGACCATTTGTGCCAACCAAACAAGCATATTGTGTCCATTACTACCACCCACGTTAGCTTTGGGCCAATCGAAACTCTGATATGTTTGTGACATTCATTATTTTTAAGTTGAAAGTCAGCTTTAGACGGGTGAGTTTAAATTTCTTGATTTATTAGAGCTATGTCTTGCTACTGTTCATTTTCTGAAAGCTTTTAAGGTCAATTACTTGTAGAAAATGTAGATATAACCTTCTGTGTATATAGGTATATATGTGGTATTAACATTCAATAACATTGCCTCTTTCCCTGCTTTGGGACTAATGTAGGATTATCTCATCATATCTTATCTTCACATGATTCAAATTGAAATGTGTTTCTGTTTATCGATATGAAACGGGTCTGAAGTATTTAGATTGAAAAGTTTTAGAATAAAAAAATATATAGTGCCAATAGCATATAAGAGTACAAATGGTAGTAGCATATGCTTAATCGGTGTTTTCTCCCCTGTAAGGGGTCCTTGGCCCCAAAAAGTTTGAGAACCCCTGATTTGAAGGATTAGAGATATCTGCCTCTGAGAATTACGAGGTGAGATGAAAGATATTTATTCACCCGCTTCAAATGATATCAGCTGATTGAATGGACATCATCAGCAGTTATCAGCCTCATAGATATGGGTTAGAAGGGGCCAGCTCCACCTACTAGTACCTAATATGACGGGAGCAAAGGAGGAAGGTGACGTAGAGTGACAAAGTCCATATGGGGCAGCGTTCAGGGGTGATAGATGGGTCAAACAAACCAAAAGTCAGTGTTGACTTATTTGACCATACTTTTGTTATGTAACGTCTTGACAGAGTGACACGGACCCCACTTTGACAATCACTTCTTTGTCTTTAACATTTTTTATTAATATACCAAATACCTGTTATCATTTCAAAATAGAGGAATAATATTTTATTAAGAAGCAGAAGTTTCTTTTTTTGTTTCACACATTAAAACACATTTCACGCATCACAAATATTCACACTTCAAAATTGCTCCCCCCACTGAAGTGTTCTCAAATCCCATTAAAACGGCACTACAGCAGATGGGCCATATAAAGTCTAATTTCTTGATCTGAAAAGGTCACATCTGCAAACATTTGCTACGGCGTCAGACACTGATGAAGATAGTGAGCGAGGAACAACTGCTGCTAATGTGAGAAATCAACAACTCTTGTGTATGTTGATTCAAATGCTGTTAGCGTGACAGTTCATTCCATCTTTGACTCAATCAGATTGTTTTGAAATGTGTCAAGTTTCTAGCGTTTTTTAACAAGCTGGCAGACAGTTTGATCTCTGCCTTGTAGCTCTTTCTTAGGGTTGATTTAACAGATGGGGATATGTCACTCAAGAAAACACAAACTGTAAATACATCATCCGGCATGCGCGACAGAACTGTGTCTGCTTTTTTTCTGCTCATATTGAAATGTGTTCTTCAACAGACTGACAGCCAGCCTCAATCCCTGCCTCGTTATTCCTTGTTAAGTTAATTTAAATGATGGATTATATCACTCCAAAAACAAACCTCAGACATAAGCACATCAGTCAGAATGAGCGACAGATATGTGTCCGCCTTTTTCTGCTCACAGTTATGAAGGAAGGCAGTCAACGCATCCTCCCGCTGTCTGTTTATTCTCTATTATTCTCCATTATCTATTTGTGATGTCTACTCTTCTTTTTTGAAGTGCAAAGTATGATTTTAGGGACTGGTAGCAGCCCGACAGCATGCGGTTGTGTCCTCGTCTGCAGCAGCGCAGCAGTAAATTTCTCAACTGTACGCTGACAGTAGCTTCTCTTCGGGCTGCAAAGTCGGACAAATAGAACAAATATAAGTATGTAAGGAAATAGGTGAAATTGCAAGTTTAAGAGCTCAGGACTGCATATAATTTTTTTCTGAGATGGTAGAAAGGAACTTGATACAATAAGTTAAGCATTGAAGTTATTAAATTATAAACCTATTCTGTAATAACTGTAACTTCCAGACCTGCAAACTCTTGAGTAGTGAAAAAGGTTAGATACAAATCTAAAATCAGGTAGTGAATTTTGGTGATTTTAATAACGCAAATGAAGCCTTTTGGAGTGTTTTGTTATAAGCAGCATCTGTTTTGATAAACAAATAAGATTTATTGTATTATATAAACATATATTATTGTATTATAATTATTGGTGCATTCATGTGTAGCTGGTAAAAGTGTTATTTATATATATTTTATGTATTATTTTACACTTTTCCAAGAATAAATATATACATACATTTACATAAAGCAAGCATATTTGCCCACTCCCATGTTGATAAGAGTTATAAATACCTCACAAATATCCCCTTAAAAGGTAGATTTTGTACTGATAACAAATGTGTGATTAATTTTGCGATTAATTGTGATTAACTATGGACAATCATGCGATTCAACGTAATTAATTATTTTTATCGATTGATTAAAATAGCCTTCGAAGCGACAAATGAGGAAAAGACTGAAATAACCTCAAGTAGTAGTATTCAACCCCCTTATAAGATTTCAGATTTGCCTGAATTACAAATAATACATTGAGATTTATTTCTGTGTAATATTTAATTTTGAAAGACTGACCTTCAAAATTAACTATTTAATGGTTAACTAGTTTAATGATATAAAATATCTTGTATTTTGTTATATAAGTATTCAACACCCGCGCTCTTGAAGGTTTTGTGGTCAGATGAGAGTCTAGAGCTTTTGGGCTTAAATTGAAAGCGCTGTGTGTAGGTCAAACCTAACACTGCCCGTGTCTCAACAAACACCACAATGAAGTATGGTGGAGGCAACGACATGCTGTGGGGATGCTTTTCCTCAGCAGGGACGAGGCTATCTTGTCAGAACTGAAAGAAGGAAGAATGAATGGAGCTAAATACAGGGAGATGCTGCAACAGAACCGGCTTCAAACCTGAAGCTTGTGAGAAAAGTTCACCTTACAGCAGGACAATGACCCCAAGCACAAGGCCATAGCAACACAGGCGTGGCTAAAAGATGAAAGTTCAACGGCCAAGTCAATGGATCCGATCGGCAATCTGTGGCACTGTGTGGAAATTGCAGTCCGTCATCCAACTAACCTCAACAACCTGGAGCAAATCCGCCAGGATGAATGGGGAAAAAATGAACTCCCAAACACTGAGCAAAGCTGATATACTTAACCCAACAGATTTAAAGCTGTTATTGCAAGTAAACAAGCAGGCAGAAATCCAGAAAGATAAGCACAGGTCAAAAGAACTTAGACAAACAGGCTGGAACACTATGACTTGGAAAGCCGACCTGGCAATGAGCTGGTTGAGGTATATATACTGGGAGGGTAATTGGGGAACGGGAGCAGGTGCCTGGATTGGTGTAGTGACTGAAACTGGTGGGAACACACTGAAGGCAACTGCCAGTATAACAGGGAATGAATGACAGGATGTGGAATGACAGTTGAGTTAGTGACTGGCAGGTTAAATGGTCGGGAGAAAATGGGCAAAAATTAAGACCAGCTGCGCTCCATTTGGCCCTGTTTCTTTTTATGTAGCGGCAATGGCGGGGAAACATGCTTAAACAGAGTGCAGCTTAGCATATGAGGTGGAAGTTATGATGTTGAATCTCTCTCAGCTGAAAATCAAATAGCAGCAAGTAGCGAAGATGCCATGGTAAACTTTAATTTAATCTTTAATCTCAGCCTTTAAGTGGGTCCCGAGCATAGACTGTATAGAAGAAGTGGACAAGGTTAGAAAGAATGCAAGTTTAAGGCACTTCCACATTGGCTTCACTTTTGCCCCTTGGTCCAGAGATAGTAAAGAACATCTTCCATTTGCAATCATCCTCTACAATTGGCTGAAAAGATGTCAGTCTGTCTGTTGGTTGGTTGGTCCAAGACTTTGGTCCAGACTTAAATATCTCAACCATTATTGGATGGATTGCTATGCAATTTTGTACAAACATTCATGGTCCACAGAGGATGAATCCTAATGGCTTTGGTGATCCCTTGACCTTTCCTCTAGCATCACCATGAGGTTGAGTTTGTTCAAAGTGAAATGTCTTTACAACCTCATGGTCGCCAGAGGATCTGGACTCTTTGTTTACGTGCCGCACAGAGCCGTCGGGTGGAGGGCGGGTGGATTGTGCCCTCTGGGTTGGGAGTGAGTCCTTGTCCCAAGCGAGGTAGTTTAAGTATCTCGGGGTCTTGTTCACGAGTGAGGGTAAATTGGAGCAGCAGACAGGTGGTTCGGTTCATTGTGATGAAGAGAGAGCCGGGCCAGAAGGTAAAGCTCTCGATTTACCAGTCCATAGGTGAGGGTTGGTCATAAGCTTCGGGTGGTCACCGAAAGAATAAGATCGCAGATACAAGCGGCCGAAATGAGTTTCCTTCGTAGGGTGGCTACAGGGCTCAGCCTTAGAGATAGGGTGAGGAGCTCAGACATCCGGAGGGAGCTCGGACTAGAGCCGCTGCTCCTTCGCGTCGTAAGGGGCCAGATGAAGTGGTTCGGGCATCTGATCAAGATGCCTCCCGGACGCCTACCTTTGGAGGTTTTCCGGGCAAGTCCAACTGGTGAGAGGCCCCGGGGTAGACCCAGAACACGCTGGAGAGATTATATGTCTCGTCTGGCTTGGGAGCGCCTCGGGGTCCCCCGGGAAGAGCATGGAAAATGTTGCCGGGGAGACGGATGTCTGGAATTACCAAGTCCATCCAGCACAAACGGACCCAGTGATGGTTGGGTTTTGGAGCTCACCCACTGGTAGTATCTACATCTCTGACTAACATCACGACTAACACTTGAGCACATACTAGATATAATGAAAGCAATAAATAGTTAGATTATTTGCTCTTCGTTATGTCTCAATGATGCCCCATACTACTTTTATGCATGCGTATTCTCTGTGTGTTCACATGTACAGATATGTGTGTGTGTGTGTGTGTGTGTGTGTGATGTACAGCAGCATTAACCAGCGTGTCAGATGTTGCTCCCAGCTGAGTGAGGATTTACAGACAGCTTAATGAACATTGTAATTTCACTCTCTGCCCTGTCAGCACTGCACTCCGTTTCTTTTTACTGTCAGAGTGACGGTGCAGCTACACAGTACGTTCTAAACTTTTAATCCTAGTTTTTATGAGTGCAGACATCCCTCTTATCCCCGACTTAATATGCTAAAGCATTGATTTTCCTGCATCCATTCCCTGAATAATGGATAGTTCACCCTCTATAAAGGGACGTACTGTACCCCGACCAGTCTGGTAATTTTTGAAGTTCATATGCTTTATAAAGTAGTCTAATTATGTAATGAAGACATGGGGAGCTCATGTTCATTACAGGAGAATGTAGTTGGCATGACAGCAATAAGTACCAATATCCACATTTAATTTGATGTGTCATTGTCAATTATTAGTGGTTTACTTCTCTGAAATGTACCGTATTGTTATGTGGGTTATTTCATACATTTGTGCATTTCTTGCAAAAAAAAGGAGATAAAAATACAAATTCAATAGAACGACTGGTTCTTCTACAAAAACCAGGGTTAATTTGTCTGGAGGACATCCTGACATTGACAATGAGGGACATCGGTGGGTATGTCTAATGCTGCCTCTACCTCATCTTCTCAGATAATTGAACTCAACAGTGACGGCCCACTTTTTGAACGGCTCCGGTTCCAGAGGTGAATTTCCCATTCATTCACTCCATCGACGTTTCAGAAAATCCTTTATGTTAAGAGTGTTAAGCATGGAACCAAGCCAAACCAAAACCTTTTTTTCCACCTGTTCTTAAGTCACAAACACAGGAGAGAAATCAATTTAGTTCAGACTTAAAGCGTATTCACACCTGCCTTGTTTAGTTCTGTTGAATCGAACCCTGGAGTGTTTACCCTCTCGGTGCGGTTCGTTTGGGCAGCTGTGAACACAGCAATTGCACTCGGGTGGGTACCAAAACAAGCGGACCGACACCTCCTGTTCGCTTCCAAACAAACTCGGTACGCTTCGTTTGTGGTGAGAACATGATCCGACCTCGATTCGGCCCAACTGGAGAAAGCATTGCGCCTTTTTGGATTAAACCAGCTCCGGTAGCAAGCGGCGCTGTGCACGTCAACACCAGACACCAGACAACATTACTACAAAAGAGCCCACGCTTGCCCTCGCTATTCACATCAGTACTAAACAGGTGTATGGTCAGGCTGTGTTGAAGACCACGGGCATACCTGATATTTTCGTCCGATGAGCATGTCACAGTTTAGGAGAGTTAATGCACGCCTCCTCCTCCGTACGTCTTGATATGCACCTTCTGCGACTCCAGTGCATCCATACATTGTTTTAGAGTCGCAGCCGCGCCTCATTTTCAAACTGTATCGTTTGCCTTGAGTGAAAAATTGCTATGAGGTAAAAAAAAAAAAAGATGACCAGGGCCAAGATCAAGCTGCGTAGTTGTCCCTCCGTTGTTGCGTTCTGGAAGTCTGCTCTTCTTTGTTTACTTCCGGGAATTTTCCAGCACGAAAATTCTGACCAATTAAGAGAGCAGTGTCTTTGCGCACCAAAATTTTGGTCCGCTTGTAAAAGCTGCCGTGTGAACACAAACCAAACTCGAGGCGATATGCACATTTATAACAATTTGGTCCCTGACTCGGACCCGAGAAAACGAAATACAGGTGTGAAAACGCCCTTAGACACAAAAAATGGATCACCAGAATCTTTTTTCTCACTTGCCTCTCAGGGCTTCCGTAGAATGTACTAAATTTGGTGTCTTAATAAATTAATGAGAACATTTCTGTGAGTTGATAGCACCACATATAATTAAGCTAATTCTGCTTTTATTCTTACTTTTACTTCCCCCAAAACACGCCGTGCTGCTGTCATACCATTTACAAACACAGTCAACCAATTGAAATGTAAATATTTTGAGGCGTATGACCGTAGTCCTGAAATGTTGCATGTAACATCTACCGGACTTGCCTTTGGTCCTTCATCTTTGTAATTACAGTATACTGTATATCTTAGTTTTTTTGACTGGTAGAATAGTCATCACCCTCTAATACTTCAGATACATGTGTATCCCTGCTGGCGGTACAGTCAGGGCTCTTTCCATGTTTTCACTTGTGTTTTTGGACATTTTCTTGCTCTGTTTCTTTGATCATTGAGTCAAGTGCCTGCAGCCCCTATCTGTTGTTCCACTGCTTAATAAATTTAGACAGATGGAGAGCACTTTAAAAAAGACTCTTTTACTGTTTCAAAAGTTTGGGGTTCCTTCCAAAACAGGAATAAAACAAAGTAGTTGGCTGGAAGTGTTCTTAATTTGCCTTTGGCAAATACAGCAACGTTTTACTTTTTTGCGAGGCTGTTGGTCTTCTTGTCGCTGCATTCATGTTATTGTTCCTGTGCGTGTAACAGCACTTACAGTACAGTCAACCAATTATTGTCAAAATGAGTTATTCACTCATACCATTTACACTGAATTAAATGCTCCAATAGTTACTCCGAATGATTGCTCTCCTGCTGTCTGTCTCTCCATCCCCGTCTCCCCTATCCTCCTACTCCGTGTATTTCCATCAGGCGAGGCTGTAAGTGGTTTGTTGTGAGGGTCACTGGGTCATACAGGTGGGATGAAGCTGAAATGTGCAGTACACGATGTGGAAACAGCCCAAAACAATGGACACAATCAGGCTGCCTGTTATCTGCTCTCCTATCAAAAAAGAGGTGGGTTTTTTTTTTGTGTGTAGCGAGAGCATTTTTTTTTCTTTACAGCTGTTCTACAGATGTTCTTGAGTTAAGCAAATATTCAGTGATGAAAAGCAACTTATTTAGACTTATAAAAGCTACTTCTTGTCCGTTTCACATTTAGTCCCAGTTTAGGTTACTTAGTTTTGATTTAGTTTACCGTGGATGGAATTTTTTAAAATATGTTTCATGAATACTAAGGCTGTCAAAGTTAACGTGATAATAACGCATTAACGCAAATTTATTTTAACAGCACTAATTGTTTAACGCATTAATGCAACTTGTGATTTTCAATTAACCTCTTAAAACTCCAACAGGCCACCATCGGGCCCGGCTGCTGTTCAAACCTTTGGCTCAGTTTTAAAGCTATAATGAAGATACTGGCGTAATATGAAACTACAAAACCTAAGGAATCCTTTCATACCAACCATGTCATAGTACCTTGTAATGAAGGAGGCTAAATAACGCTCCAAATACATTACATACGTTTGCATAACACAAGCATGTTTGTCCACTCCCATGTTGATAAGAGAATTAAATACTTGGTACATTTTGAACAGATAATAAATAAATAAATAAATAATTTGCGATTAATCACAATTAACTATGGACAATCATGCGATTAATTGTAATTGAATATTTGAATCGATTGACAGCCCTATTATCAATATTATATTCCAATAGATCTCGCTAAATGCTACACTCTGTTCCTTTAAAATGCTCTGGTTTAGAGATTTCTTTATACTATAGGCCTGTGTTGGTTTCTCATTATACCTGTTATGTGTTTCAGGACACCATTTATTGCAATTGTAATGACTGCAACACCTCCGTCAACCACTTTTTACCTTTATTAACCCAGCAGCCTGATACCATGTGCGGTTATGACGAGGCCCCGGCCACCTCTACTCGACCCCGCTGAGGGGAAAGCGATTGCTGAATGCATCCGCTTCCTCTCGGGGTGAACTCAGCAGTTACAGAGGTGATACTTACCGCACATCATTAGACTATTTGGTCTCCTTGAGCACAGGAAGGAGCCGGTTCAAGAACCAATTACAGCAAGTAGAGTGTTGTGATGGGGATTTTTGTCACGGTAAATGTGTACTGGGGGAGCAAGAGGGGAATATAATTTGGTGAAATAACTACTGAGGTATAGAAGACATGTGAAGTGTGATGACTCATCCGGCTATGATGCCGCAGCAGCCAGACAAGTGGAGGCTGTACAATTAAAACCAAGGTGCTCGCTGTCTATGGCGTTTTGTGTTTCGCGATGTACAAATGCAACTTTTCCGCCATTTCTGGTATTTTTCATCAAAGGCAGGTCACATCAATGAGAATTGGCTGCACTACAGCGAAAAGAGGACCTTCACATGATTAGAAAGTTCCAGCAGTGCCCATCAGCACCTCTACATATATTACTGAAGGATGGCTGTGCTTTCATCACTCACAATCACTCCCCAAAAACACTTCCAGTCGGTTTCTAAAGCACAGGGAGCGCAGTTTTAAATCTTATATTGACAGCATTTCAGTGTTTCATGTCCTGCTTCCTCTTTATTGGCCCAGGTACTTTTGAATAATTGGTGCACACAATTTCTAGGTGTTCTGTGTAGAGTTGCACTGCAGTTGCAGTGACTGGTACCGCCAGGCTCGAGATTAACGACGTCCCGTCCTTTGTCTGATGTATAAAAATATGTTTATGGATTGGGATGCAGAAAACTGTTGATGCATCCAGGGACACACCCTATTTTTTTCCTGGTAATGCTACATTACGAACAACAAATCCGTGTTGAAATAGGCAGGACGAAGGCTATAACGTTAGCTGTTAGCTCCGTGCAGGACTGTGCTGCTTATCGGCTGTTTTTTCTAACAAAAACCAGTATGCAAATGGTGTATGGTGGTGTACGGAGTGTATGTGGAACTACATGGGACTTGTTGTTTTACTTTTTTTTTTTTTTTTTTTTAATTAAATTTTTTAATTTTCATCACAAACAGACCAAAAAAAAAAAAAAGTCACATCTACAGACACACTCACAAACATACCAACCCCACATACATAATAATAAATAAATAAATAAATAAATTGATAAATAAATAAATAAATAAATTAAATTAAATTAAATTAAATTAAATTAAATACTACTACTAATAATAAAAAGACAGCCACCACAAGAAAGTCAGACTAGACAGACAAAGATATAATCACATTTCCGCCTATGTCATATCAGGAAAAGAACAGTAAAGAATAGCCAAACTGGATGTCCCACACTAGGGACTTCAGCTAACAGTCGGGGGAGGCAATAATAATTGGGCCCCAAATACACTCAGATTTTTCAGAGAACCATGTGTGTTGCTTCGAAGCCTCTCGAGGTGTATCCCTGAAAATAGTTCTCTCAGCCATCTAGAAAAACAAGGAGCTTACTTTTGTTTTTTACCGAGGTATATATAGAGGAAGGAAAACCTAATCCTGTCAGACCTCCCTCTACCTGCTGATGCTGTATCCATCGTACACTGATCCAGCATCTGTTCCTGCCTGCAGCTACCACACTTCTACACCTGAATGTCTTTTGATGAATAATTGAATGGTTGCCGATACAGTACAGCCTCTATATGAAATTGTAGGCCCGATTGAAAATATGACCTCAGACCACAAAGGAAGTCTGTCAGCATTTTCTGTTTCCAATGCAAATTTTCCATCAAGTTTAGTTTTACCTGATGAAATATTCTTGAAAAAAACAAATACTTTTAATACACCCTTGGCAGTAAAGGGAAGGAGCAGCAGCAGGTCCAACACAAAATGATTGTCTATCTTCAGCCCTTCAGACATCCCACCCATAGACTCAAAACAAAGTGACACTGGACACAAGTGAGGCATGTGTAGTTTGTTTGAAGGGTAAAGGAGGATCTTGCTTGGCTGCATCTTCACCGCCCACTAAAGGAAGAAAATGTTCTCCTACGCTGCCAAGAGAGCTTTGGAGGAATTTATGGAATCAAGTTCAGGTTATCAAAGTGCACACACAGCTGAACAGATTTTGTTTTTTTTATCTGTTGACATGTTGTACCAGCTGATGATCATACCGTTCATTCTTGCAAGGCATCACTTTGTGTTTGTTTGTCTTATACTAACAAGAAATGATGCAATATGCTCGCCATACAAAGACAATCAAACACATTAGAACGGCAATGCCAATTAAGAGGCTGTTTTTCCAATAATTCAACAGTTATCTTTTGTTTGTTTTCAGGTATTCCTGGGGCTGTTTCACCACCACTCCTAATTAGTTTCAATCTATTCAAGTATTGAGCAGCTCCTCCTATTTCTTTTGTGCATTGCATTGTGGGAGCACAGTGTAGATCAAAAGCACATAGTATATATTGTATACTGGCTGGTTTTGAGTGTACTTTACACCCCCTTTACACCTGGCATTAAAATGCATTTTGGGTGATCTCGAACATGGGGGTCAATGAGGATTGACTCACTTTTGGAGTCAGCCTCAAGCGGCCTTTTGAAGAACTGCAGTTTTTGACCGTACCCCATTGCCTTAATTTCCCACTGCCACTTGATGTAATCAGGTTAAATCATATCCAGATACAATCTGGATTGAAGACACATTTTAATGCAGGATGTAAAAGGGGTTTATTTAGTCACATTTCCACATTCAAACCCAGCATAGAACACCCATTCCCAATCAGCCACTTTCGGTAGTTCAGTGATGTTTCATACACATTTGCCCTTGAGATGGCGAACTAACAGATCAAAGGTGAAATCCCTTCTTTTTCATCATTTTTTTTGGGTTATTCTAAGTAAACAACACACCAAACACAGCCAGCTCAGAGGCACTGATCGTCTACCTTCAGGGAAGAGTCCAACTGTCTGTTTGTACCCTTTTTCATGCCGCCTCTTTGAACTCTTCTCAGCGTTCTGTGCTCGGTCCAGGCACTCACCTGCCAGCATCCGCTTTCCTCCTGATGACACTGATCCTGTCCTCTCTGGACAAGATCAGTGTCATCAGGCGAGCTCTAATGATTTGTAATTATTACCCCAGACGCCGCAAATTACATGTTGTCCAGAACAAAGATAGCTACCAGTGATTTTCTCCAGCATGAAATCCCAGACTGAACAGCCTGTTGTTTTTAGAGTTAGCCCTGACATCCCAGAGTAATCTCACTCAATCTTTTATTTTAAACCATCCTCTTATCATAATACTCTTATCAACATGGGAGTGGGCAAATATGCTGCTTTATGCAAATGTACGTGCATATTTATTATTGGAAAATAGTTAACAACACAAAACAATGACAGATATTGTCCAGAAACCCTCACAGGTACTGCATTTAGCATAAAACAATATGCTCAGATCATAACATGGCAAACTGCAGCCCAACAGGCAACAACAGCTGTCAGTGTGTCAGTGTGCTGACTTGACTATGACTTGCCCCCAAACTGCATGTGATTATCATAAAGTGGGCATGTCTGTAAAGGGGAGACTCGTGGGTACCCATAGAACACATTTACATTCACATATGTTGAGGTCAGAGGTCAAGGGACCCCTTGCCATGACAGTTTAGCCTCGCCAAAATTTGGCATAAGTTTGGATCATTATTTAGCCTCCTTCCCGACGGACTAGTGTGACATGATTGGTACTATGGATTCATTAGGTTTTCTAGTTGCATATGATGCCAATATCTTTACTCTGGCCTACTGAGCCCGCTATAATCTAAAAATTAAAAGTTGTGTTAATGACTTAAAAAAAAAGATTTGTGCCATTAAAATTGATTTGCAATAACGCATTATCGCGTTATCTTTGACAGCCCTTATTCATGCACATTTTAAAACGATGTTTTCCTTGCTCTTTTCCCATATTGGTATCAGGTGAAACTAGAAACCTCAAGGAATATATTGGAACCAACCATGTCATGTTAGCTTCCTGGGGAGGAGGCTAAATAACACTTCAAAGTTAGGTTAAATTTTGGCAAAGGATAACTGTCATAACCATTTTCAAAGGGGTCCCTTGACCTCTGACCTCAAGATATGTGAATGTAAATGTGTTCTATGGGTACCCACGAGTCTCCCCTTTACAGACATGCCCACACTTTATGATAATCACATGCAGTTTTTTTGCATGCAGTTTAAATGTGTTTAATTAGTTCATTAACTGCTGACCTGCTATCTCCCCTGCCCCCCTCTAAAAAAAAGACAAAAACGGTTCTAGGTGGGTTTCAGTTTATTCCTGGTCATCAACATTACCACTCATGCTACTGAAACAGTTATGGGCTGCTAAAAGTAATATCATTATGTTTTTTTTAACATTTTTAAAACAATTTTTAATTAAATTATTTTAAAATTAGTTTACATTTGAGAAAAAAAACATTTTGACCAGCAGCAAGAGGATCACAGCAGCGAGTGCCTTCTGTGCATTCTGACTCCACCTGCATGCAAGAAGAAGAACAGAGACACAAAACATGACTGACATCATTTTGGCAAAATTGCAAAGGAAGATAATTACAGACTTCAGTCAGCATCTCCTGAACAATTTGATTTTGTTACCTTTGGACAGATCCAGGTCAGCGGTTTCCCCCTGTTTTCCTGTCTTTACACTAAGCTAAGCAAACTGGCTATAGCCTTATATTTATTGTACGGACTAGAGTTGTCTTCTCATTTTACTCTCAGCAAGAAAGCAAAGTAGAAGAGTATTTCCCAAAATGTTGAACTATTGCTTTGGTGTATTAAAAGATAGAGAGAAAAGAAACAAAACAAAATGTATTGGAGTAGAAAAAGGTGTATTGCACTCAAATAAAATACAATTACTTCAAAATTAACTTAAAGGGACAGTGTGAGGGATTTGCGACATCTTGGTTGCAAATTGCAACCAACTGAATAGACCTCCTCTCACTCCTCCCTTTCCAAGACTGCGGTAACGTGAGTTGCTGAGTGCAAAATAGTGGTAACGCCATTCATCCTTACTATAATAACATAACTTTAGGAGCAATGGAAGTCAGACGGCGGCTGGTGGTACCACGGTTTTGCACTCTGCAACTCATAGTTACCGCAGTTTCACAAGTGTGTCGGAGAACTACAGTGGCCTTCAGGTAAGGTAAAAATGCAAAAGGCTCTCTCTAGAACCAGTGATTGGTTTGTCTGTTCTGGGCTATTGTAGAAACATGGCTGAGCAACATGGCGGACATAAAGAGGACCCGCTCCCTATGTAGATATGAAGGGCTCATTCTAAGCTAACAAAAACACAACAATTCTTAGTTTCAGGTGATTTTACACTAATAAAAACAAAGTTATGAATATTATATTCCATTTCTGCTAATAAATCCCCCGAAATATTACACACTATTCCTTTAATACCCGCATCATCATTATTATGTTTAAAAAGATGCCAGGTGCATGTTGTCATCACTTCACGTTTGTAAAATGCATGCTTGTGGTTTCATGGGTTTATGTAAAATGCATTGATTATATATAGTATATTTACAATCATACATGGTGGACAAGTATATTTTTTAAGCCCTGAAAACAAACTGTGGAGAACTTTTTCCTATAAATGCTAATTTATGACTGCGAGGGCAGTTACAAGCAGCTACCCACGTTATAAAATAAGACAAATATAATATGGTCCTGAGGTAGAAGTCAAAAGTTCAGAGACTTTGAGCATTTTAAATGATTAACATTTCAGAATCTTTATCACACTGATAGCAGCTGTACTCATGAACTTGTCTGCACTGTGCTCTTCCACTGCTCCACCCAAAGTCTTAATAAAAAGACGCATAGAAGTATTATTAGAAAGATGATGATAGTGAGTAATACACTCTCCTTATCTTTACTTCTATCCTCCTAAATGAACAACCCCAACATATTGACATCTTGTGCATATTTATGAACACAAATGAAGTGCAACTAAAAACATCACACAAATGTAGTGCAGAATGTATTCAGGTTGTAAATTATTAATGTTTGATTTGTATTCATCATTCAAGTGATTTACAATATGCTCGTGTAGTTTTGTTTGGTGTGCTTACTCACATTATTGTTCACTCTTCATTAAGTATAATCTGCAACTGATATAAATGTGTTGGTACGGCTCTAAGCTGCTTTAAGTCTGTTTGTTGTATCGTGGCTCCAACATACTGCCATTTAAAACAAAGATTTCCCCCTGCTTAGTAATTTCCCGTAATACAGCCCACTGCTGTAATTATTCAGAAAGGATTTTATTACAGTTATTTGATTATAAGTGGCTCATAAATCCATTGTATATCCTCTTATATCAGCTTATAAATCAAGTCATTGTACCTTTACAACAAAATACTTTGTCATTGCCTTCCAAAATGATCTATATGAGCACTTTCTGATCTGTCATCTCTGTTTTGTCAGTGCCAAAATGCTACTTAAGCTTAGCTGGGAGTCAAAATTACTAAAATCTACACTACAAGGATGAAGATACCCACTTGATTATGCTTGTTTCTAGCTGAATGCATTTTTGCACAGGATGAGGACTATAGCTATTGTTCCTTATCTCTTACTTTGTATTAGCGTTTGGAAGGGATTGTGTCATGAGGGGATGGGATGATTACAGTCACCAATAACTCTTTCAAGGTAGTGTTGCTCAAAGGGTATGGAGGAGTTACCATGCCTTATAACATTTGCTACCGAGTTGCAAGGAAGAATATGATTCTGCAAAAACTATGATAGACCACAGGCCAAGGTTGAGTTTAGTTTTCGTACTCTCCCACTCTTGTGCGCTCGCTTTTCTTACTTAATTTTTCCCAACACTGAAGACCAGTCTAAAATCTCTTTGTGAAACCAGGTCCTGGGGTAAATTAGATAATTCTGAGTTTGGCTTTCAAATGGGATAAAATATATTGTAATTTGTTGCTTTTGGCGGGACTTATGATTAACTGCAATTACCATGTGACGGGCACTCCACCAGGCGTCAAGTGTCCATGGGGCCGAAATAAAAGGTTCTCCTCCTGGTTATGGGTCTCCTCTGAAAAGAGTTGAATTCTGATTTTAGTAAATTAAACTCAAATGAAGAAGATATTTCATAGATTATTATGATTATATATATATATATGTATGGTTTGTTCCCATTTACCTGAGTTCCATCGCTGTTCCAATCCTCCTCTCACATCACTTGAGTTATCCACGGATGAGGCCCAAACTATAGGCTGGTGGTTCTCAACCTGGGGGTCAGGAGCACCACAGAGGACAGCAAGATAATTCAGACGGGTCATTAGAAAAAAAAATACAATTTCAGATGTTCCTCTAACCTTTTCCTATTTTTCTTGTGAATTAATGGGGGTGGGGGTAAAACAAAATGCATTTACTGTAACAAAGTTGTTTTTTGTGTACCTGTACTTTTTTGACTAAAATTTAGTAATTTTACTTTTACTTTTTTTTTGTACGTCATTACATTTCAAGTCACATTTATTACAGAGTAAACTTGGTTGCACCAGAGCCAGGGCTACTACTTATAGTGAATAGTACATAATTGCACAGCAATGCCATCAAATTAAGGATCACGTCTTTATGGGGTCTGGTTACGGTTAGAATTGGTGTACCTCCCGGCGAGCATGCTAAGTGACTTAAAGGACACCCCCCACAATGCTAAATGCTAAAATATTCATGGCGGATCCTCCAGCTGTGACTTCTGCTTTCACTGAAGAACTTTTACCTTCAGTGAAGTGTGCGAGGCCTTTCTGCTGTTTGTGACAATAATCCCTGTCACAGCTGTGGCTGCAGAGCCTCATTCAGCTCTCAATGTTAAAGGCGGAGGCTGAGTGGGCTGGTTATAATGTGACAGAGAGGCTGAGTGAACTGGTTATATTATGAATTGATAATTGAACGGTCAGAGAAGTTGAACCGAAGGCAGATTGTGAAGGACTTTGCGGTGTGCAACGACCGCTGCATTGCTTAGCAATGTAGCGTTGTTTGTGTGTGCGCTACGCATTGTGCAAAAACTGCAGTTTCTCCATTGTTTATGTGTGTTTGTGGCCAGCAGTCGCTGTGGAATCTATACTGTTGTATTATACATCTCTATGTTGTCTGTATTGGTGATGTTTTATTCTACTTTATTCTGAAAAAATGTAATACAGTAACTTACTCAGAGTACTTTTTAACTGACGTGTTTAGTTTTTTTTCTAACTAAATTACACAAGTACTTTTCAATTTACTTGAGTAAAATCTCTTTAAAGTGACTTTACTTGAGTATGACATTCCTGTTCAGAGCAAATGTAAAACACATAACACGGAAAATCACCAAGTGCAGTCAATGCTCATTGTAGTGTGTGTGTACTTACAGTAGGTATGGGATAAGATGAATGATCGTAAACCACAACTTCATTCAAATCAGTAGGACTTGGCACACGGTGGACCTAAGAAGGGGGATGGTAATAAACAGAGAACAGGAGTATACATTTATTTTATTCTAGTTATAAAATAACCAATATTTCAAGGTTAACTATTAACTCTGCAGTGTGCATGTGTGGAAATGAAACAATGCCGTGTGACTATACCACAGATGTGCTGTACAACATGAAGACCAAATGAGAGAAATAATAATACTCACTGGAAGAGACAACTCCTCCGGTTGTATGATTGGAAACCGAGGGTGAAACTGCAGAACAACAATATTACATATTAGAGTTACAAGTTTGTTGTTTGACATTAACATTTTACCTCTTAAACTTTGCCTGACACATCGATGGGCCCATTGGTATGTTGTTAATTATATATCTCTGTGTTGTTGTTGTTCCTTCAGGTTTGGTGAAGTAGCGCCACCTCCTGGGCCTTTTGTTTTTCTTTTAGTTTGACATGCATTTTGAAGTCGGCCATTTTAGTTTCAGTATGCAGTCACCATTTTTGCTGAATGGTCTCAATAGCCATCTGCTGTAATTCTTCCTCTGTTTATGCCTTCGAAAGCATCGTCTGTGAGTATTAGTTTAGCACAGACCATAGAACAAGATCTGGATTGTATTTTTGTGAAGTATATTTTATAAAGCCTCATTTCTATACTTGTTAGGTTAACCATATGCCATGTCTACTGTACCCCTATCATAAAATACCTTTTCTACAGCATGTTAATGTCATTGTCATTTATTATTCTTATTGACTATTATCATTACATATACAGTTAGAGAAGCTTGTGTATCCAGTAGCTGTTATATACTGTACCCTTGAAGCATTATACTACAGATGCATAGTAGCTATGTGAAGTTTATACTGTAGAGAATAATTTGATTATGCATTTTGCTTATTGTATTCTTTGTTTATATTTTTCAGTTTCACTCCTAGTCATACTGTATATGAGGGGGCCACCCAATAAAGCACCAGGAGATTGGACGCTATATCCTGCTGTTGATTCCAGAAGAATTGGCAGATTTTTTTATTTACTTGGCTTAATAATACTTGGCGCACCCACCTTGGTGTCCATAGACTTTTTATTTATTGTCAGACAGTTTGGTGTCTTTTCTGGTTAATTCTTGTAAGGCTATACAGAGGAAGGCGACTGTATATTATAATTGATAATAAGTTGTATGCTAAGGCTGCAAAGTGCCGTCTATAGAAATGGAACTGATAGTTGGTTTGGACATCAGGACTCATGTTGCTGATGTTGTTCCACTAGTTGACATTTAATGCATTTTATTTTGTAGTCTAAAGGTATATTATTAAAAAATGTATTATTCATTCACATTTGAACTGGCATACTATTTACTTTTGTCAAAGAACATACATAGAAACACATATATGTCTTTGTTTTTAGGGGTCACAAGCCAAAAAAGTGGGGAAGCACTGCATAATTTTTAAACACATAACAGGGAAAATCATCAGTACAGTCAATGCTCATTGTAATGTGTGTGTACTTACAGAAGGCATGGGATAAGATGAATGACCATACACCACAACTCCATCCAAACCAGTGGGGTCAGTTTCACACTGGACCTATAGGAATTGTAATAAACAGAAAACACGAGTATAAATATATTTTATTCTAATATAAAATAACCAATAGTCCATGGTTAAATATTAAATTTGCAATGTCAAAGATGTTTATAATGTGTCTGTCTGACTATCTGTGAAACTGAAACAATGCAGTGTGACTATACAACAGATATGCTGAAGTACAACATGAAGGCCAAAAGAGGAAAATATACTCACAGGAAAAGACAACTCCTCCTCTTCTCCTGGCCAGGCAATAGCCTGAAACAGCAGAACAATATTTACATTACAATCAGAAGTTTTTGTATGACATTATCATTTCACCTTTCAAACTCATTGATGGGCACCTTTGTACAATAACTCAACTGTATAAGGACATTTTGGAGTGAGAAAATAAGAAAATCTAATTAGAAAACCAAAAGTTTAAGAGGATACCGGATAATAGTACAAAACACACTCTTCGATGCTGACTGTTTACATAAAAGTTAAAAAGCTTCTGGTTTTAGCTTGCCTGTAATATTGCAAGAGGAGCTCGACGTAAATCCCCTCCACCATGTTGCAATGAAACTGTCCGCTTGACACGACGGAAAAACATGTTGCATTCAATCTCTAATCCAATGTACCATGCAAAACAAAGTTACTCCCAATCAACTGTAGCCAGACGAGAAAAGCCAGTTATTATAGAGCCATCATAAAAACTAAGGATTAAAATCACATTCATCGCTCAATAATAAACAAGCTAAGCTAAGAGGCTAACTGCTCTGTCGGAAGTAAGAAACAAACAAACGAACAAACAAACGTTGAATCACTGCTGTCATGTCAGTATATATAGGTACGGACAAAGATTTAACACAACGATTTCATCAATAGCCTTACCATTTCAGTGGTTATTTAACTTCACGAATACGAATGTTTCGATACGATTCAAGCTGTCTGTTGCTCACAGTCCTGTGCTCGATGCTAATTAACGTCTTGCTAACCAACATCATTATGTCAAGACGCCAAGACGTGACCACGTGACCACGTCACTAAGTCAAGACGTGACCACGTCACTAAGTCAAGACGTGATCACGTCACTAAGTCACTGCCCACCTGATGCAAAGTCAAGTTTTGCATTCTTATGGTAGAACGCAAGGCCCATCCCATATTGCGAGAAACTGAATTCCATTTAGTTTTGTTTCCATTTTTTTTAAATGCTTTATCCCACATTTGATTTAAAATGAACAACTTTACAATCAGGTTTGTCAATGTACTACATAAATCAAGCTTTGCGTTAGTTGGGGTAGTTAACTGAAGCTCATTTAGAATCACTGATATCATTGCTAGACTGTGCTGATGGTATTGTACAAGTGTCCCAGGTGGCATTTATAAGCTGTCAGTTGTTGCTAAGCTCTAATGCTCATGCATGTTTGGAGCTATCTCTGATTCTGAACCATTTTGTATTAGAGGGAATTATTTCTAGCAACAGAACCCTCGTTGTTATTCAAATTCTTGTCTTTTCCGTCAAATCTATAATCATTTGCAATAAATTGTCAATTCCTTAATGTCTCTGACTGAAATCCAAGCACAGACATCTCTTAACAAATAAAATCTACACTACATATCTAAAGAATTTCAACTTACATGGGATGTTTAGTTGTATCTCTTGTACAAATAATCCAGTTGTCTTGTTTCTTGTCAGCTGATGTGATACCTTCAGTACCGGAGTATCTGTGGTGATCCTCATCTTTCACTTTTTGTTCAATAGAGTCAGCTTCGCAGTATCACTGCCCCTCAGTTGTGTTGCCATGACTTTGACTTCTACACTAACTTTTGCATAGTCACCGTTCTCAGAATCAGTCAAAAAAAGGAAGAATGATTTCAAGTAATCCAGAGCAATCCCCTCGCAAAACACACTATAGTATCCACATTTGTAGTCCATTCCATTTGATGCCACATCTGTAAGAAAATAAAGAAAATGTTAATTATAAGTGAGTGTGACATTGGATAAATTGTAATTAACCTGCTTCTAAAATCGTTTAACCCCTTCTCAAGCGGGACTAACCCAGTTGTCTGTCTGTCTGTGACTGATTAAAACTGGCTGGTTGACTTATGAAACCTAAATGAATGCAGTCTCTTCTTTTATTCATGGTTGATCCTAAAAGATGATTCAACCCGACAAGTCCTCACTTGCCATGCTATGCGAATTGTCATCACCCTCAACTGAATGCTCCCAGATGTCAGTAGTTATATCTACTATATTTACGTACCTACATCTGCTAGATGTGAACCTGGCCTTAAAATAGTTAGATGAGCTGTTGGAGGACACTAATACATCCAGGTTTTATATAACTGAGTGTCAGTGCAGGTGAGATATGTGAGAATAACAACAGTTTCACCTCATTGTCACACATCATTATTCACTATTAAAATGTAGCATGAGAGACAACAGCTAAGACTAAAGAATATATAGAAAGTTAACAAATCTGAACTCTAAACTATTCAGTAGAGATGAACTGTTTAACTCGTTCTATGTATCCTTTCATTCTAAAAACACAAATGACAAATGCACTCACTAAAAAGTCCTAGGCAGTTACATAGAAAATATACTTTATATACTTAAAATGGTTTACCTTGTAAAGAAACCCCATTGGTATGACCAGTGTTTTTCTGCCAACCTCACCTCTTGGCTGTGGGTAATCATAGTAGATAATCCAACGATATGTTCTTCCTGTTCATACCATTGACGAACCAGTTTAACCAGTTAATAGGTTGATCATCAACAATCAACATACCAGTGTATGTTGTGCATTGAGGAGGTGGATATACTTTGACCCCAACATCCGAGTCATCACTGGTACCAGTAAGGCTGATCACATGTTAACAATCAATACGCCCGGCCTTAACAACCCACATGTTGCAAGCAGCCAACCATACAATGCCAAGAGTTGTTATCCAAATTACAAGAATGAACTTGTTTGTTTTCAGTTGATGAGTAGTCTGTCAGGTTCCTCCTCCCTTTGCATAAAACACATCACCCTACATTATGACAGTTTGACAAGAGGAAGTCTCAGCAGTGAATGTTCAGATCATGATGAAAAACTTAAACTTTTAAAGGATTCGTGTCTAACAACTGGGGGGATTTCATAAACGTTTGTTTGCCACAGAGCTTATTTTCTGCAGTAATTCAAAACCCAATGGAAAAGTCAACCCTGTAGCACTCTATGTACATGTGACATTAGGCTACTCTGTTTTGCTACCCTACATTGTTCTTCATGAAGATTAGCTGACAATAATAGTGCGAAACACTCCCCTGTACAGTATTTCATCTGCTGCTCAAGTGCTATGTGTGGGCTTGGCACCAGCTGCCGTGTGGCCACTCCCCATGAGCAGAAAACTAGACTTCTGCACCTTATCATGGCTCTGTTTTCAGGCTTTGGAAAATCTAGCCCATGACAGGAGACTTTGACCAATCACATGTAATTTCAGAGAGAGCGCGTTCCTATTGGCTGTGCTCATGTGAACGGTGCAGCTCGAGTTGAACTAGCTCGCAGGCGTCGCTCCATTTGTGTTTCTGTTGCTATGAGGTCTTGGAAAAGACGGTCCATTTGCTGTTCCATATGAAGAATTACAGTGTAGAGTAAGATGTCTGTTTTGCATTGATATTAGTTTCACATGTTTGTTTTTTTTTACTGATGATCAACTGCTTTTTTTCACAGCAGACCATCATAGGTCTGCTGTGAAAAAAAGCAGTTGATCATCATCATCATTCATCATCATTCTGCCTCTCCTTCTTTCTGCTGAAACCACTGACATACTTATATTTTAGAAATTATTGTTTTGTGATGTAAATCCAAGCATCATCAGTCAACTTTATGACCGCTATTTAAGGCAAGTGAGATTTTATTCCCACTCTACACTTTTAAAGCAGTTTAATATGACATTATCACATGAACAAATCTCTGCTATGCTACCTTCTTTTTCTAGAGGTGAAACACATTTGTTAAGAAATTAACACATCTTGTCAGGTTGTCCTTTGGGTGTGAGACAATTATAACTTCATGGGCCTCACCAATAGTGCAGTGTAATCTCATTTTAAGTAAACTAAGAGAAAATCCAAAGTCAAGTAGTTATGAGTATTTGTAAAACCAGATTTTGACATACAGCTCAGGGGAGGACTCCAAGCAAACAGCATGCGTGCTCATGATGAGTGGCCACTTAGTTACTTTGGACCTGGGCTTGCTCTGATCATCTGTCCTACTCTCTGGTCTATGCCAGAGGAAACTCGTGGTGACCAACACATTCTCACTCACTCCCAATTCGTCAAATAAAACTGTTGTTAGGTCAGTGGAACTACGCTTTAAACTGTGAAGCTTTAGGTACCCCTTTGGTGTCAGTTTTGGACGTGTCACGGACGGTATGTCAGTTTTTGCTCCTTACATACATATAGTCTCTTTTTAAAAGATAAACTTCCAATGTGAGTTTGCTTAGTTTTTAGATTTTCTTAATGCAACACAAGTACTTGGTTAGGCTTAGGAAAAGATTGTGGTTTGGGTTAAAATAAGTAAGTTTGTTACATAAAATTAGTCTGTTTGTTACGTAACTAAACCTTCAATCAACCACATTCTGCTCGATGTGAATGGGGCCAGAGACTACACATCTTTTCCTGAAATACATGTGTTTTCTTTTGACATCCAGAGAGCAGGAATTTTGACCACTCCTCACATTTGTTTTCAATGGGTTCATAGCTTTTTGATGTAAGCTCAGAGTTGGGCATCATGTTAATTGTAAACAGTGTGTTATGTCTTAAGCCTAGCAGATTCACAGAGATTGGCTGCTCCTGGGACAAAATTACCAGTTTGTTTGAATGAGTTTGAGTGCCAGAATAAGACAACATTTCTCAAACAGACCCTGTGTTTGACAGAAGTTCAAGACTTCTGGTAGAAATTGTAAATATGGATGATGCAAATGTTCAAAAATATGTAAATGGACAGTCATTATGGTTACTTTGGTGAAGCTGATGAAATATTGAACATGGTGGTCATGGTTATTGAGAACATGAGGCTTAACAGAGGGAGGCTGCCAATTTATTTTTTTTCTCAATAATTTACGCTCCAGCTGCTTCAGTGCTAGAGCTCAGAAATAAAGCCGGATTCCATTCAGTTACAAATTCATGTGTGTTTTTCATATGTGCGAGGACTGCCCAATTTATCTCTTTCAACATTAACACCCAGCTGGAGACCAGAAGAAGACCTGTGTCTTATAACCCATGCACTCTCTCTACTCCACAGGCAGTATCTGTGGAAACTCCCAAGGGATACTCTGAGAACATTTATTCAGAAATTATCAGGCTGATAAGAGACACTGTGTCGAGATAAAAACCCAAATATCTGTTCATGGTCAAAATGTTTAAGGGCACCTTTTAGAATTACAGTCCTGTCAATCATTCACACACACACACTCTCACACACGCATGCACACACACACACACACACACACACACACACACACACACACACACACACACACACACACACACACACACACACCTGTACTTCAAGCTTTATGAGGACACTGCATTCCCTATCCCCCTTACCCAAACCTTAACCATCACAACTAAATGTCTGACCCCAACCCTTACCCTAAACCTAATTCTAACTTAAAACCAAATCTGAACCCTTAAACAGGCCTTTAAATAAGTGAGGACTGATGAAAATGTCCTCACTTTACCATAATGTCCTCACTTTGTAGGTCAACTCATATTGGTCCTCAGATGTATATATAGACACACACACACACACACACACATACACACATTCTGAGTGGACCTGAGAGGCCTTATATAGCATCTGATACAGCATCTCCTAAATGTGAGCATATTGTTAATGTGGATCTGCAGAAGAATTTCTGGTCAAACGCTGTAGATGTTTTAAAGAATACTTCATTGAAGTATTTAAAATGTTGGAAATTACAAGTGTGCCCACCACAAATAAACACTTTGTCTTTTAAAATTGGAGGTGTTTTGCTTATTCAGTATGGCCTGAAGGTGGGTAAGTAACTGAGTATTGCCACCAAATCACACAGTTAACACTCCAGCTGCTCTATCTAGGTGAAGATTGCAGCAGAGTAAACTATCATGTTTGGGTGAGGTGTGGTGCCGTCTCAGGGTGTGGTGACATGCTGCATCACACCTTGAGACGACAACAGATGAGTCAAGTCCCCAAAGGCACAGGGAGTGACACATAAGCCACTTGGTTTGTTTTTAAAAGAAGATGTAGAAGACAGACTTTAAATGAGAATGTTTTCACTGCATTTTGTGCCAACGAAAGTGTGGCGGCTTATCGCTTTAAAGGGATATTACAACATTTTGTATTGCACTTCCACAACACAGAGTCAGAGATAACCCGACTCAGTCCCTAGCATGGAGTCAAGCTGCAAAAAAGCTAGATCCTACATTTCCCATAATGCAACTCAACTGAGTCTTTAGTTAGACCGCCTCGAATTTGACTGGTGGTGAATACAAATTCTGAGGTTTTTGCTAATTAAATGGGATAAAACAAGTAAATTGTATTGTTTTTTAGCTATTGGAAGCCCAAATCATATGACCAGTCAGGTAAACAATTATGCCATTATCATTGATCTGTAATGTAAAGAAAATGGAGAAATAGGGGTTATTATTTTAGATTATACTACCCAGCAATATATAAAGTAGTTAAAATTAGCTCCACCTTAACCAGCTGCAACAATAAAGTGATGAACACATGAATGCATCAATAATTACAATACAATAATATACTATATATTAATCTGAAATGGGCCATTCTGCATAATGACTACTTTTGGTACTTTTGGCATAATTACTTTTGGTACTTTAAGTATATTTTGTATAACCTGTGATGAAATGTTTGCCACAGATGTAGATGTATTGACTGGCCGGGTCCCACCGTTTATCATTTGCATCCTCTCTGCAGATGGCCTGGAGCCACAGATATAATCTCTTACCGTCCTTCGCTCTTTGGGGAAGTAAAGATAAAGTAAAGATATTATGCCACTAGATTTTTTTAATTTCCTGCCAGCACGTTACACCATTTGTTTTCACCCAAAAGGGGGCGTGGTCTCTCAACGGCAGGAAAGTGAATCGGACAAAGACGGCAACTGCCATTGACCCCAGACATCTTAGTGCCCCATAAGCTCCCATCTTATTGTCTGCCAACTAGCTAGTGCTAATGTAATGGGAAATTTGCCATGGGGCAAGGTAGCAGTTTAGAAAAACTGCTCAAATTACACAGCAATATAACAATATACCACTACTACATATTATAACTGACTAAATATCTGAGGTTCAAACATCAACAATAAATTGGCATTAGCACTGATCTTATCTAATGAATGTCACTATTAATGACAAAGACATTTAGCTGTTTTACAGTGAACAATAAATAGTGTTTAAATAATACAAGTGTATATGAACTTGAATTGGTACGAGTAATAGATTCATCGTGAACTGATTGGGCACATACCTGATCATTCTTTTCTTGTTTAGTATCTTGACTTGTGAGCATATGCACATGTATGAAAACATAGAGACACATTACATTCCGCTTTAACGGAAATATTTCATGTTTTACATTTATGTCATTTAACCCTCCTGTTGTCCTCGGGTCAAATCTGACCCGTTTACAAAATTCACTATGTCATAAATATGGATTTCTTTCATCTAAGTGCCCCAAAATAATATGGGTGGTTCCCTACTATGGTCTTTGTAAAAACAATTAATGACCACTATTTTTGTTGAATTCTGGGTGTTTTATTCTAATTTATAGCACCGGTGGTCCTACCCGGGTCAATTTTTGAGGACCACAGGTGTCATTATGTGCTGCCATTAAAAAAAACATTTAAATGGTTTCAAAACAATAGTCTAACTAAACTATTACATCTACCCGTCTGTGATAATCCATCAACATTATGTTCCTCCAATTTTGAGTCCAAATAATTCATAATTTCTGCATTTTTTCCTAAAAAAAATTAAGTTTAATTTCATATAAATTAGGTTTATTGACCATGAATTCCCCCCAAAAAAGTGTAAAACTTGTGGCAATGAAGTTGGCCAAAAAGGTGTAACACAGAATTGGGTGATAATTTATAATGTATGCTTTAAAAACAGTCCAACCAGACAGGAAAACAAAAGTTGCATGGTCAACGGGAAGACAACAGGAGGGATAATCAGAGTCAACTAATATTCGGGTCAGTGCGGTAGATTTCTACAAAAACATGAGAATCAACATCTCTGCTTTCAATATTGAAATTACTTCTACTATCATTTTGAACAAGGCAATCAAAACTCAAAACACAACACATTCTGCCCAGACACATCTACATGACAGCCAAGCGGACCTTGAGTTAACATCTTTTTGTCATATAACATACTGTACATACAGAAATAGGATATGCTGTCTACACTGTGACTAATTACTGAGGACAGCCAAAATAATTTGGCATCTGCTTGATGTCCTTTGTTAATGTTTAAAACATTAACTGCTCAGATCCATTACGGTCATGATTTCAGCAGCATGCACATTAGCCGCAAATCGATTTCACTAATGATTAATAGGTAGATAAGTCATTTTTTTAAGTCCTTCCGTCTCTCAAACTGCCGAAAGCATTTTAGCAATAAGGTCATTTGGCTTCATGGTAAGGTAATGGACCAAAAATGATCTCTCACTACAGCCATTAGGAAACACTGCCAAGACTTCAGAACATCTTTTTGTCCTACTGTAAGTCAGGAGGATAATACACAGAGTGCTTAAATCAAATAAGTGCAGAGGAGGAACGAGACAAAAATGAACTTTTTTTAAAAAAAAATCTGTCCGTTAAAATTTAACAATATATTATTATTATTATTATTAGTAGTAGTAGTAAGTCTTGAAACTTAAAATATCGCTGTGCTAAGGTCACTGAGCCAACTGATGCTAAAAGATTAAGAATAGGAGATTCATTTCTTGATGAATATAAAGCCTCTTCACTTTTATTGAGAGGGCTGGCCACTTCAATTACACTGACTCATACCTGCAAACCTTTTGTACGCTCACCTTTTGGGAGAGCTCAGATGTCTAAAGTCATTAAATGCATCCTGCTTTGTCAGACGTCATACCTGACATCATATCCTTTCCATCACTCACCATCTCTGGGACCACCTCTTCCTCCGGAGGACACCAGAAAACACAGAGGCACATGATTTTTTCAGATTATCTGTCTCATGCACTATACCGTCAGGATATAGTGACCGTTTTATAAAAATAACTTTTTTAAATCATATTTGTTCCAATTCTACCCACTGCTGCTTTAACAAGCATTTCTAATATAAAGAGTCGCTGCAATACTTTAATCCCAAATATTAGATATAGTATGATAAGAAAATGGCTGTATCTCAGAAATTACAAGGAGGACAATCAAGTATTTA
>CAKAOH010039111.1:0-31530 GCA_916701665.1 Sebastiscus tertius | reverse complement strand
TTTGGCCGTCGCCATCTTGGTTTTCGGCTATTGCCATCTTGGTTTTTGGCCGTCGCCATCTTGGTTTTCGGCTATTGCCATCTTGGTTTTTGGCCGTCGCCATCTTGGTTTTCGGCTATTGCCATCTTGGTTTTTGGCCGTCACCATCTTGGTTTTTGGCTGTTGCCATCTTGGCTTTTGGCCGTCGCCATCTTGGTTTTTGGCTGTCGCCATCTTGGTTTTTGGCTGTTGCCATCTTGGTTTTTGGCTATTGCCATCTTGGTTTTTGGCTGTTGACATTTTGGTTTTTTTTTCGTCACCATCTTGGTTTTTGGCCGTCGACATCTTGTTTTTTTGCAACCAGAAGTGACACAAGAGAGTGGAGCTAAGTACAACTGGACGCAGACATTTGTAGGCAACCAAAAGTTTATAATTAACTTTCATGAAGTGTAAACAGACTGTGAAAGGGTTCAAGTTCTAAGATGAAAATACGAACAACGCCGTGGTAGCGACCTGTCAACCACAAGGTAGCCCCGCCCTAAAGCATCCCCTGCTTTATGGTCTATCTGACTCTAAATGGGACCATCATTTACTAAATGAATATCATGCTGTATTGAAGAAGACTTGAAACCAGCGATTGAGACCATAAACTCATGTTTACAATGTTTACTGAGGGAATAAATCAAGAGAGGTGTAGGCTCATTTTCTAATAGTCTGAAATCCTGACATCAAACGCCTTCCACTCCTTCGCTGTGTTCGTATTATAGATTCAGTCCATGAAAACAGAGGAGCAGCCTCGTTCGAACCATTAGATGTGCTTTACTGGACAACACTGTTATCTTTGGGGAAGAGATGCATGATGGGATAAAAGTCATCTTCTGGGACAGCAGTGATTTGAAATTTCCCCGAGCTGTCAGAGATAAATGGAGCCGAGTCTCCAGAACCAGGACACAATGTTTTAAAGTGATAATGCAGCTCTCTTTTAGAGTTAATACATGAACTCTGTCAATATACTGTTTACTTTTCATCAGTCATATTTGTGGAGTTGGTGCTGGCGTCCTGTTTTCTACCTGAACAAGTCAACAGAGTGAAACCATCCGCCAACATGGAAAACAAACAGATCAACAAACCAAACAGCATCCTGTGTTTGTGTCTATTTCTGGTTTTTGCCACAACATATTTCCAGTTTCTCTTAGTCATCTTTGTCTCTATTCATGACTTGATCTGGTGTAAAGTTGAAGTGAAGTTTTTTACTAAGTAATCATCATATACAGTATATCCTCGTGATTATGAAAATGTATTAATATTTCTGCCATGATGGCATTAGTTCCATCTTATGCTACTTTCTACTTCTACTCCATCTCAGACGCAAGTATTGTACTTTTTACTCTACTACATTTATTCAATTACTTTAGTTACTTTGCAAATTCAGATTAAAGGTCCAGTGTGTAGGTTTTGGCGCCATCTAGCGGCAAGGTTGCAGATTGCAACCAACTCAAACTTCAGGAGAGCTACGGTGGCCGACGCGAAAATGTGAAAGTCTCTCTCTGGAGCCAATGTTTGGTTTGTCTGTTCTGAGCTACAGTAGAAACATGACGGAGCACTTCTGTTGTGTAAACTGTTCAGAAACCCCCTTATTGTCAATCTAGCTAGGAAAGCCATCCATCCTCTGAATGCTCTAGGTCTCTAGTCTGATCCATCCATCCTCTGAATGCTCTAGGTCTCTAGTCTGATCCATCCATCCTCTGAATGCTCTAGGTATCTAGTGACCTCTAATAACCCAATGGAAAAAACCCCATTGGGTTTTTGTCGATGGAACCAGGACGACGCTAACTTCCTGGTTGGCCTACTAGAATACGTCATCCCTGCAGCGCTCTGTGGATTCTTTAGGTTTTCTGGTCTCATATGATATCTGTCGCTTCACTGTAGCTCTAAAACTGAACCTTATACAGCCTCTGAAAGACATAAACGTCTGTCATACTTTTGTACTTTACTTTTACTCGTACCAGTATTTCTATGCCGTGGTGTTTACTTCAGAAGAAGATCTGCGTACTTCTTCCAGCACTAAATGAAGTAAAGTTGCCTCATTGACTTCCTTCTTTAAAACCCATCATCATGAGTCAGAACCAGCTGCTATTGATGAGCTTTCAGATGTTTATCGATACTCACAAACCACGAGGGGCAACGACTCCAAACACAATATTTCCTCTTCTTTTGAATCCATTTAAGCTGCTTGTTTAGTATTTAGCCTTTATTCCCCAGACTGGAAAAATCGATGGAGGAAATTGTAGAGCAGAGAAGAAGAAGAAGAAGAAGAAGAAGAAGGAGCTGCTGATTGGAAAACACAAGGAAAAGGTCAAGTAGGAGGAAGAGATGGAGAGAGAGAGAGAGTGAGAGAGAGAGAAAGAGAGAGAGAGCAGCTCTGCTGAAATCAAATCATTCCCTCGAGTTCAACAAATGAGCTGTCGGACTGTGTGAGTGTGTGTGTGCTGTCAACATTGTCTTCGATGGTTCTTGCCTCGGGCTCACAGTTTGTTTATGCAGAAATAACAGCTGGCACTTAGCCTCCACACTGTATTATCCCTGCACACACACATGCACACAAACATGCACACACACATGCACACAAACAATGGAAATGTAACTCGCTGCAGGAATGAAACTGGACCCCGTCGTCTCTCATGTTGGTGTAACGTGACGTTAACTGAACTGAATGTGTTACAAAGCAGCTCGTTCACACATTAAAATACATGAAATAATTAGTATTAGAGTGATTATTCCTAATTATAATGTCAAAGATCCATTACTGCTGCGACGGATATCATTTATTACCACTGTTAGAAATAGAAATATTCACAATAAATCATTATTATTCATTATGTTCTTTTGGCAGACAAAGACAAAACTTATTATATTCATTTTCCCTCCCTGATTCTCTCCATCGCTGTCATTATTCATATTGAACTCTACAAAACAAAAACATAAAGCAAACCTGATGAACAACAGAAATGAAATATAATATCCAGCGTAACAGAAAAATAAAACATATCTTATCTGTCCAACACAAATAGAGGCATTTAAATTAAAGATTTAAAGGGCTTTAAAAACTAATACCATTTCATGAAAAGGATTATTCAGACGTGACATTTCCTCTAAACGTCGAGGATCCTCTGAAGATACAGATACATCTTTCCTTTCATAATGTGAGCTGTGAAATTTCTGACTATCTTCTGACAGATTTTCATGATGCATATTAAACAGCACAACAGTGATGATCTCTGCTTCTCACCCACTTACTCCCTCTTGTGTTCTGTTGCTATTCCTGTAGAGCAGCGCTGAGTCAAAAAAAAAAAAAAAGAAGAAGTCCTGCAGGAATCAAACAGAAAACGCTGTTTTTTTTACATGAAACTGCACAAACTGTGCTGATGATACAGCTAACAGCAGCCTGGAGACACCTGCAGTCATATCAGTGGTGGAGGAAATATTCAGATGTACTAATACCACACTGAGAAAATACTCTGCTGCAAGGAAAAGTCCTGCATTTAAAATGTTACTTCAGTGAAAGTATAATCAGGGAAATGTATTTTAAAATATGAACCTTATTATTGTCTTATGTCTCATAAATTGTTGCAGCAATTTTTTGGTTGATATCATTTGTTTGTGCTAAATTTAACCATTTTTTACCACTCAAGAATTAATAAAAATGGTCAATAATCCCTCCAAAATACCACATTAAGACACCAAGACCTTGAGGAACACCATAGAAAAAGACATGCTGTGATTTGGGATCAAACACTTTTGACATTTCTGCAAGAGTTGCATGTTTCGGTGACTGGATGGCGAGCACTTGTGTTGTGTAAACTGCTCAGAAACCTCCTTATTGTCAATCTAGCTAGGAAAGCCATCCATCCTCTGAATGCTCTAGGTCTCTAGTCTGATCCATCCATCCTCTGAATGCTCTAAGTCTCTAGTCTGATCCATCCATCCTCTGAATGCTCTAGGTCTCTAGTTTGTGGCTGTAAAGTTTCATGAGGCTGTGATTATCCTAGAGGTCACCACAGGTCATTTTATACAGAGAGGTCAAGTTTAAAAAAAAAAAATGGTCTCACTACAATTAAATGATCTCCTATGGGGACTAACATCATCCCACATGAATACAGTTGGGCTCATTGGATCCACAAGAGTCTCAGCTTTACAGTGATACCCAATTCATGTAATTCAAAGACTGTTTAGGGACCCCAGTATGCAGAAACATTCAAACACATAATTTTAGAATAGGAGAAAATAACACATTTATACTGCATGTGATGATCATAAAGTGGGCATGTCTGTAAAGGTGAGACTCATGGGTACCCATAGAACCCATTTACATTCACATATCTGGAGGTCAGAGCCTCCTTCCTGACAATCTACTATGACCTGGTTGTGGTTGCCAGTGGATTCTTTACGTTTTCTAGTTTTATTTGATATCTGTAGCTTCTCTCTATCTCTAAAACTGAACCTGTCAGAGCCGCTGAAAGACATTGGGAGGAAAAAAACACCTCAAATATTTACTGTACAGTACTCGAGTAAATGTACTTAGTTACATCCCACCACTGAGTAATGAACACTGTAATACTGACATAATACTTTTATATCACTCAACAGCTTCAGGCCCATTATCCTGTTTCATCCACTCAGCTCCCACATGCAGCACTTTGTTCTCCTCTGAGATCACGAACCAGCTCACAAAATAACTTCACACCACCGACAGAACCCTAAAAAACACAACCACAGTGGTTATATCACTATATAATAATACCACTATATTGTTATTGTGGTATTTTATTGTTTTGTGAATCGTGCAGCAAATACACAAATTAAACTCATGATAAATTATATTGATTTTTTTTTTTATTTGGGAGTGATAATAGATCATAAATTATGCTGAAAACCACATATAAATGATATATAGGATTTTCTAAATAAAGCCTCATTATTTACCTCATACTGGTCCGTTATAGCTCCAAACATAACTTACTGTGTGCAGACTAAATACATATAAAAACAAAAAAATCAAGTCATGACAATTATCTAATGTGGCAGTTTCACAAGCTTTGTTATGGATTATTCATCTTCGTAATTGTTGATTATGTAGATGAAAATGTAGATACATTTGGATTTATGAATATTAAATTTTACAAAAATTATGATCATATTTATTATATATAATTCTTTAAAAAAATGTTAGTATTGTTATTGTAGAAAACAAACAGTACAACAAAAAATCTGAGTCAATATTGTTTTTGCAGCTTTCTCATTTTTTTTAGTAAAAAATTGTTTTAACATACTGTTTGGATTCATTTTCAAATCTTATAAATAATGGTTTGGAGGAGCTAAATTTTGTTTTATGAATATGAAACTTAGCTATAATTATGATCATATGTATTATATATAATTCTTAAAATGTTTTACTATTGTTATTGTAGAAAACAAACATTATGCCAGTACAACAAAAAATCAGAGCCAATATCAGAAACACAAGCTGCCTTTATAATAAACCCCACCCATCTATGGTAATGACGTCACATTAACGTGATCCCAACATCTCGCGATTTTTGTTGGAGCTATAAAAGCCTCGACGGGCCGGAGCTCGGCCTTTCTCTCTTTCTCCCGTTAACCGGTGAAGGTGCAACAGTAATCGGTCGTCCCGAGCCCGGGTTCATCCGACACCCTCACCAACCTACACAGCTGAACTGAGCTCAACAACTACTGCAGCAACATGCCGCCCAAATTCGACCCCAACGAGATTAAAGTTGGTATGTTTTCAGAGTCCTCTGGGTAAATAAAGCAGGAGGCTGTTCACAGCTTGAACAGCCGAGATGCCTCCGTGTCTGCCGGCCTCTGAACGGCCTGGCGGCGGCCTGAGAGGAGTAGAGAACACGGTAAAGAAACGGCACGAAACGCCACGAAGAGAGGGGGAAATCTGTCTGAGTTAATCTCTGCATGCTTTAATGTTTTTATCAGGTGGAACTTGAATGATTTGTGAAGGTTTGATTGTGATATTGGTGTCTGGAGGCGGACTAGTAGTGATCCACGTGGAGCACCAGCTAGCTGCGTTAGCTAGTTGAGCTAATGTTGGCTCAACTAGCTAATGTTAGCTTCGTGGATGTGAAGAAATCAGTTTATTTATCTTGTAGAAATTCTGTTTAGGTAGTCATCTATTTTATTTATTAATAGTTAAATATCTATAAACTCATTTAATTCTCTTTATTGATGGATTCATTATTGCAATAGTCATTTTTATTTACTATTCATGTAATTACTAATTTAATCAATCCAATGTAATCAATTATTTTTATTTTAACATTCAGTTTTAAAAACTATATAGTCTTTAGATTATATTTTATTTATTTTTAGAACATTTTTAATTCTGCAGTCCTGATTATTAATCATCAGGATATTGATTATAACAATTCTGATAATTTTAACTATCAACAATGCCAAATATTTGCAGGTTCCTCCTTCTCCAATATTGGGATCAACCTTTTTTGTTTAATCTTTATAAACTGAACATGGTTAGTATAGCAGATAGTGTAGCTGTATTTGTCTTGCAGAAATTCTGTTTAGGTAGTCATCTATTAGAATTGATAGTTAAATATTTATAATCTTTAATTTCACCTCTTGATGGATTCATTCTTGCAATACTCCTTTTATTGACTATCCAAGTAATTTTGATTATTAATCACCTAATTTAATCAGTTCCTTTGTAATAGTCATTTTTAATAACTTAAAGAAAAGAGAAAAATTAAATGTAGATTTGACTGCTTCATAACATTTTATGATTATCAATCCATCAGGTTATTGCAAATCTTAAATATTAAATATTTGCTAGTTCCTCCTCCAATATTAAGATTTAGAAGTTTATGTGAAAAAGGAATTTCTTTTTTTTTTTAAAGAAAATGTTAAATTTAGTATCTGAAAATACAAGCCAATTTAAACTATTTGAATCCCATCACTTATACATATATATTTTTTTTTTAATAGACCTGTTGGTTTTCAGTCCTCATGGAGACCATGCTGCACATTTTCCTTCACTACCTGCTCTACACACATCTGAACTTTTGTTTTATGGCTTATTGGTATTTTTTGTACATAACATGGTATCATAATTGAATGAATTTAATTCTAGTTCATATGCTTTTTTTTTTTTGCTTTTTTGCATATATTTGGCAGCAATGTGTCAATTGTGATATTGCTTTCAGCCATGTTGCTCAGTCCTAAGTAGTGTATTCACCAGCTGTTGAGTGGCTGAAAACATCTGATTTTGGTGAACTAGGAGTAGGGACGCTGAGCTCTGGGTGTCCAGGAGCAGGACTGAGAACCAGTTAACTGTAAATGTTTTTAATGTTAATGGGTGTTAAGATATTACCTTTTTAGTTTAAGATGAGAACGTTGTGAAATTAAGCTTCAGAAACTCTCCTTAATCTGCAGGTTTTAATTTATCGTCTTTAAAACAGAATAATCTTAGTTTATGTTCCTCATGACCACAAGAGGATTGTATCTGAAGGATCAAACCAAAACTGCACGCATAAAATAAATCATCTTATATCTGATGGAGCCTCAACATGATTGAGCTCAATTACCCAGGTGTCAATGGGTTGAATGACAATTAGCATAATTGTTCAGCTAAATATAGCTGGTAACAAACATGGCCAACAGTTTTAAAGCAGCTGAATGATCTGAACACAAACGGCAGGTACATTGGTCTAAAATATGCTCAATTCAAAGTATCAGTTTATTTATGGGATTAATTAATTATGGGAGTTAAATTCCTTTTGTGTTCAGTGTTGGTGTTTGGTGTCCCCTTCCTGAGGTTGCAGTACGTTATGTCCCACTTTCCTGGATTAATTCATAATAATCCAGATGTGTTGATGTAAAGGAATCTTTCAGGACAAGATGTTAGACTACAGGAGCATAGACACTATGGAAATTACTGCACTGCTCATTGTGAAGCTGTCTTTATATAAAATCTGTCTCTAATCTGTTGACAGTGGGTATTGAGTGAAGAAACTGTCAAATGAAGCGTTTTAATCAAGTTGTACTGACGTGTCCTCGTCTTCTCTCTTGCAGTGTACATGAGATGCACAGGAGGAGAAGTCGGCGCCACCTCAGCCCTGGCCCCCAAAATTGGACCTCTGGGTCTGGTGAGTGTGAAATGAAAATACTACAAACTTAAACACCAGCCTCCCGCCACTATGCCTGTCTGTCAGAGTGACTGAGTATAATCCAGTGGAGGCTCAGATCAACCCAGCTTTAGGAAACAGGTCTGCCCGAAACTAGTGGACAACTCTGTGCCGTAAAGACTGAAACACAAACTGAGGCTCCCGTGTACTGATATCCTGGACAATATTTGTTAAACAAGATTTGTGAATGAAGCCATTTAGATCTTGGCTTTCTGTTTAATCTGCTGTTCCTTCTTTGTTTTCTCATCAGTCTCCCAAGAAAGTTGGTGATGACATTGCCAAGGCCACCGGTGACTGGAAGGGCCTGAGGATCACCGTGAAGCTGACCATCCAGAACAGACAGGCAGCGGTACGTCACTATGTCCATGCAACTTGTGATTTTTAGGTTGTAGCAGGCTCAGTTTTAAAGCTAGAGTGAAGATATTGGTATCATATGAAACTAGAAAACCTAATGAATCCATCGGTACCAACCATGTCACACTAGCTTGTTGCAAAGGAGATTTAAGTCAGTTTGCCATGTTATGAATTGAGCATATTTTTTCTGCTAAATGCAGTACCTGAGGGTTTCTGGACAATATCTCATTGTTTTGTGTTAATTCCCATTAATAAATATATACATACATTTGCATAAAGCAGCATATTTTCCCACTTCCATGTTAAGAGGATTAAATACTTGACAGATCTCCCTTTTAAGAACGGATAAAAACTGTACAATTAATCACGATTCCAGTTAAATCGATTGACAGCCCTAGTCCAAACATCTGCAACATGAACCTTATTAACTCCGTCAATACTTGAGCTTTGTGGAGGCAGGAGGACGACTTGTTGTGATAATGACTTTCCTGTTTTGTGTTGCATTTCAGGTCGAGGTCGTTCCCTCTGCGTCTGCTCTGATCATCAAGGCTCTGAAGGAGCCTCCTCGTGACAGGAAGAAGGTCAAGAACAGTAAGTGACTGTGGCCTTCTGGAGAAACAATTTAAAACGCCATAATAAGGTTGAATGAAGTGGATTGATTGCATTTTAACCCCTTCTCTTTCTTTCTTTTTCTAGTCAAGCACAGTGGAAGTGTGACCTTCGATGAGATTGTGACCGTCGCTCGTACCATGAGAGCTCGCTCCATCGCCAGAGAGCTTTCTGGTAAGAACAAGAGATTAAATGTCACAGAAAGCCTCCTTTCTACATGTTTGCTTCTTTATTAGCTTTTTTTTTTATAGCTATAACACATTCCTTTTAATAGGCAGATATTCTTTAATTCATCTATTAATAGTTTGCTGTTCAGCCTCCCGCCACTATGCCTGTCTGTCAGAGTGACTGAGTATAATCCAGTGGAGGCTCAGATCAACCCAGCTTTAGGAAACAGGTCTGCCCAAAACTAGTGGACAACTCTGTGCCGTAAAGTCTGAAACAAATCCTCATTAACCAAATTAATGAACCGATTTTATCCGACATCAGTTTAAACTTTCATCTTGGTTTTGTCAAAGTAATCTGAACTCTGTTGACATTAATCTGCAAAGAGCTGTTGACAAATCTGTTTATTTCCTCCCTCAGGAACCATCAAAGAGATCCTGGGAACCGCTCAGTCTGTTGGATGCACCATCGATGGTCGTCCTCCCCATGATGTCATCGATGACATCAACAGCGGCAAAGTCGAGTGTCCAACCGAGTAAATGAACGACGCAAATAAAATGTTCACAAACTGAACTCCTTGTGTTGAACCTTTTTTGTGTATCTTTGTTTACACTCAATACATATATAAATGATGAACTGGAGAAGCAGAGTTTCAGCCTTCGTTTCTCCAGTTGGTTTTGTGATGGGCGACGTGTCAATGTGGCTCACTGATAACTGACTGCAGGTCTTTAAACACGTGACGTTATCTATGAAGACACCTGCAGATAACAGGCAGTTAAACATGATTATATTTCACAGCCATACAAACAGGTCTGTACAATGAAAGCTTAAGATTATTATTATTAAAGCACAATTATAAATAAAATGCATGTACAGTATGATTTTTTTATTTTATATAATATCAGAATCAGGTTTATTTAACCAAGTATATACATAAAATAATTTGACTCAGGTTTTATGCAGCTCTCTCAATGTACTTACACAGAATAGAAACAACAGATTAAAGGATACAATAATAAAAATCAAACATCTAGATACTAATCAAGTGTTTGGAACCTGTAATCAATACAAATAGTGCAAAGAAATAAATACTGGATGGATATATGTGGACTATATGATTATGTACATGTGAAGATGTCTATATACTGAATGTGCAGTCAGGATTTATATTTATAGACAAGTAATGTGACATGTATTTATTACTGAAAATGTGCATTAAATACTAAAGTTCAATCTAAATGTGCATTAAAGACTAAATTATAATCTAAAAATGTGCATTAAAGACTGTAAATTGTAATCTAACAATGTACATTAAAGACTAAATTATAATCTAGAAAATGTGCATTAAAGACTAAATTATAATCTAAAAATGTGCATTAAAGAATAAATTATAATCTATAAAATGCATTAAAGACTAAATCATAATCTATAAATGTGCATTAAAGACTAAATTATAATCTAAAAATGTGCATTAAAGACTAGATTATAATCTAAAAATGTGAATTAAAGACTGTAAATTATAATCTATAAATGTATTAAAGACTGTAAATTATAATCTATAAATATGCATTAAAGACTAAATTATAATCTAAAAATGTGCATTAAAGAATAAATTATAATCTATAAAATGCATTAAAGACTAAATCATAATCTATAAATGTGCATTAAATACTAAATTATAATCTAAAATGTGCATTAAAGACTAAATTATAATCTAAAAATGTGCATTAAAGACTAGATTATAATCTAAAAATGTGAATTAAAGACTGTAAATTATAATCTATAAATGTGTATTAAAGACTGTAAATTATAATCTATAAGAGCAGCTGTGGATATTTGGTGTTGTTGAGGGTTGTTGACAGTCTATAACTGATTAAGTGTTCATCAGAGTGACGGCCTGAGGGAACAAACTGTTCTTGTGTCTGGTTGTTTTGGGTAATATGTAGTTTTGTTATAAATGAAACTACCCAACAGTTTGTACAAGTACAGCTTAAACAATTAATTAGTTGATTGACAGAGAATGAATTGGCTACTATTGGTGTGAACACATTACATGGTTCCAGCTCCATAAATGTAAAGATTTGCTGCTTTTCCTTTTATTAATGTTAATGTATTGTATTAGTAATAATGTTGAGGTTTAGAGTGTTGGTTGGAATATACTTATTTTTTTTTTTTACAAATGCTGTAAAAACAAGCTTTTTTTTTAAAAAAAAAAAAAAGATTTAACATTTTTTTATAAAACAATCGATTAATGGAGAAAATAATCAGCAAATTAATTCATGATTAAAATAATCATGAGTTAATAGTTCAAAATGAGCTCCAGTTGAACCAACTTAAACAATAAAATGCTGCTTTTACATTAATGCATGAGTAATAATAATTTAATGATAGAATATATAATAGTATAACAGTCACAGGGGACATTTTAATACTTTTTTTAAGTACATTTCCTGATTATACTTTTAACATGAACATTTTTTTAATTAGTACTTTTACTTGTAACAGAGTATTTTCTCAGTGTGGTATTAATTTGAAGTATCTGAATACTTCCTCCACTACTGACACATAAACTTGTAAATAGGAAGATGTAAGCGTTATTTTATTACTATTTTTCTATTTATTTTATGTAATTATTTTCTGTTTAATTACGTCATACGTTGTGTATACGTCAAATAAATGTGCATTAAAGACTGTGAATTTTAATTTAAAAATGTGCATTAAAGACTGTAAATTATAATTTAACAATGTGCATTAAAGACTGTAAATTATAATCTAACAATGTGCATTATAGACTGTAAATTATAATCTAATAATGTGCATTAAAGACTGTAAATTATAATCTAAAAATGTGCATTAATGACTTTAAATTATAAGCTAAAAATGTGCATTAAAGACTGAAAATTTTAATCTAAAAGTACAAACTTTTTGTTTACAAATATTTTTACAAAACAATCTATTAATGGAGAAAATAATGAGCAGATTAATTCATAATGAAAATAATCATTAATTAATAGTTCAAAATGAGCTCCAGCTCAACCATCTACAAAAATAAAATCCTGCATTTACATTAGTGCATGAGTAATAATAATCTAATGATTGAATATATATATTATTTATATTTATTTATTTGATGTAGTTATTTTCTGTGTTTACGTAATGACGTCACACGCAGCGTTACGTCAGAGGTCGTAGTTGAGAGACAGCCGGAGGAGGGCTCGTGCTGGACGGTTCGCGGGAAACGTCCCAAAACAAATCAGAAACTTCAGACTCAGTTAGAACTAATCAATCAGTCCAACTAATCGTTGTGATCGATAGGAGCGGCTTCTTCTAAGGCGGGTACTTTAACAACTTAATACTACTGTGGAGCTGAACCTGCTACTAACGTTAGCTTTAGTTAGCTGCAGGCTAACACAACAGTTAGCTCATCTGTTAGCGTCATCCGGGTTAGCACCGACACGAGAGGTAACGGTTAGTGACGTCACAGTTACGCGGCCGGCTGAAGGACTCGGGACCGCTCGGGACCCGGCGAGAGAGATGGCGGAAAGACCCGAAGACCTGAACCTGCCCAACGCGGTGATCACCCGAATCATCAAGGAGGCGGTGAGTCTACAGACACTAACAACAAGTACTAGGAGACTTTACTGAAGTACACGTTGTAGTACTACACTGTAGAAGTACTCTGAGCCTTTACTGGAGTAAAAGTAATAATACTGCAGTGTTGAAGTACTCTGTTACAAGTAGAAGTCTTCCATTCGTTATCTTACTTAAGTAAAAGTATAAAAGTATTCCACAAAATGTACTTAAAGTATCAAAAGTACTAGTAAAAGGTCTCCTGTGACATTTCACTAGTACTTTTAATAATACAGACAGTAATTATTAGCCAAACTGAATAAATAAGTTTAATTTGGTTGATAATAATACAGACATTAATTATATTATTATTAATGTCTGTATTATTATTATTTTTTTACAAATTCTGCCATTTGTATTATTCTTAATGGTCTCTCTTTTTTTTTTATTTCACTTATATGTTTTATTATCTCCTTTTATTGTCTAATTTTAGTGTCTAACCTGCCTTTGTTTGAATAAATAAAAATGCAACATCATTTTTATTTATTTGCAGATCATTTTGAGCTACATTTCTTGTATGAAAAGTGCTCTATAAATAAAGTTATTATGATTATTAATGTTCTCTTTTTGCATGAGGACTGTTGTTGTCCCTGAACGAATAAACCTTTTTTCTCAGCCTGTCTGTGTTTTTTTCTGATAAAATGAATTTATATCCTGCAGCTTTGATTTAACTCCTCCGCACCGTTTGTTTTGCTAACAGCTCCCAGATGGGGTGAACGTGTCTAAAGAAGCCAGGAGAGCCATATCCCAAGCTGCCAGCGTGTTTGTGTTGTATGCAACATCCTGGTAAGAATATAAAAAAAAACACTCGCAGAAATCTAACAGTCGAGTATTGATTCACAAAATTCACACATTTCAAACACAGCACGTCTGAGTCAACTAATAACTGAGTGCTTCAACTATCAAGTTTGAGACCTGAATGTTATTTATGAAATGTTCCCTCATACTCTGGAGGACGGAATCTGCCAAAATGAGAGAGTGACAACTCCTCATTTGCATAACGAGGCAGAAATGTATAAAGAAAAGATCACAGAAATAAATAAGTTTTGGGGAAAAAATCAGCGGTGAAATGCAAAGGGAATAAATATATACATGCATAAATACGTTTGAAAATGGATATAAAATAAATGCAAAAATAAATAAATAAGTAAAAATAAATAATAAAAATCATACAAAAATAATTTAAAAAATAAATACATAAATAAATAAAAGGGGAAATTAAACAGAAGAATACAGAAATAAATAAGTTTGGGGACATAAATAAGTGGTGAAATACAAAGGGAAAATTGTGCAGAAATACCTAAATAAATTAAAAAAATATATAAATTAAAAATGAAGGAAAAATTAAGAAATAGAAAATAAATACAAAAAATAATAAAACAATTAATTTTTTATAGAATAAATACATAAATATATAAAAGGGAAAATTAAACAGAAAAGTAAATAAATAAGGGAATTAATGCAAAGATAAAATAAATAAAGATGCCAATTAAAACAGATATCAATTTGTTACATTTTATCAATTAATGAATAGCTACATTTATTTTTAATATTATTTCTTCTACATTCAATAACAAATATTTATTTATCAAGTTGATTATTTATTTTTTATTTTGGCAGGTTTCGTCCTCCATATTATACCACTAATTCAATAAAAATGTCTTATTTTTTCTGTTTATCTTTTCACAGTGCGAACAACTTTGCCATGAAAGCCAAACGGAAAACTCTGAACGCAGGAGACGTTTTGGCTGCGATGGAGGAGATGGAGTTTGAGAGATTCCTGGAGCCGCTCAGAGAAGCTCTGGAAGGTCAGTTCAACAGTTTTAAAGACGTATGATACTAAAATAAAAGTGTTAAACTGTCACTGACTTTCACTTGAATTTCATAAACTACGCACGCATTTCCACGCCTTTCAGTCAAACACGTCGTTATATAATTTTACACGTCAGTCCGGAGTCACTTTTCCATAAGCAGCGTCCTAATAGATTTAACCTGTAAAGGTCCTGACACACCAAGCCAACGATGGATTTAACATGTGAGGGTGCAGGTCGTATCCATGCAGACCCTCCAACGTTTTCTACTTTCTCGTTTCGGCTCGCTGCGGTTTGTTTTGGTTGAAGGATACGGAACGGCTATGACGTCGCGTTACTCAGACTACAACAATAAAAGCAGTAACTTCCTTCTACCTCCACATAGACTCAAAAGAAGCAAATATATCGATTCTGGCATTAAAAATATTTTTTTCCACCCCTAATATTTGACAACATTTTGGATTTAAACCCGATGCTATAAGGGAACCATAACGTTAATGAGGCAATCGCCGTGCTGAGGACAAGCGGTCATAGTCGGTGTGTGCGGCGCCAGGTGGAAACCGGAGAGGCCAGACACACAACCATTCAACTTAAAAGACTAAAGTAAGCGCTCTGCAGATATTGAGCGTCATCTTTTCTTGTAAAATGTCCGGTGTATTCTGTAACACCTGTGTTGTCACAAGTTTACTAACTGGTGGGGAAATTTCCTCACCGTGACGTCCCTAGTCTAGTTCAGTTTCCGTCCCAATTGTGACCTCAGAACGCTGCGGTTTAACAGTCTGAACTAAAACAGTCTGTGTTGCTGTAAAACACATCTGTAATTCTAAACGTGTAAAACAAAACACAGTATTGATGATGATGGAGAGTTAATTAATGTTTGTGTTCCTCTACAGTGTACAAGAAGGGCCAGAAAGGAAAGAAGGAGGTGTCAGAGCAGAAACGTAAAGACAAAGAGAAGAAGACCGACTCTGAGAACGATAAGAGCCGAGAGGAGGAAGAGGAGGAGGAGGAGCGCATGGAGGAGGAGCCTGAAGCTGAGAACGACGCCGAGGAGGAGGAGGTGGAGAACTGACAAAGTGGCGACAACACAAATGATTAAAATGCACTCACCATCGCTGACCTGGACTGCGATGCGTTCAAGTGACGCTCCGTCATCACAGAGCCGCCGTGAATCAACACATCTGGGTTCACAGCGCAGCAGGATGAGCTCAGCGAGGTGGGGGGGGTTACGTTCATAACGTGTGCAGCTGCTGTCTTCAGCTCAATGACGCCACAAGACAAAACTACGTCACGCACTTCCTGATCTACGGTCCATTTTGTATTTTTAATCCTTCTTTTGTATATACCTGCGTCACCTTTTGATATGAACTTACAGTAGTTAGTGTGTGTTGACAGGAAGTTAAATACAAAGACACTGAATATTCTGATTTAACTGAATCCACTTTAATAAATCAATCAGTTTACCAGCGGAGGGAGAGAGAACATAGACGGTAGTTTGACGTGTGTCCAGTTATCGATAGGTTTGAAATGTTTTCATAGTCGCACCGTTACAGTGAAACCTTCAAATGAATAAATATAAACACAAAAAACTTTTTATTTAACTAAAGAAACCACAGTTCTCAAGTGTTGAACAAAATAAAATGGGACCAGTTCACACCTGGTATTAACACGGGTGATCCGATCACACGTGGACCGCTCTATGTACGTCAGTTCACACCTGGCATCAGGATGCGTCTCGGTGACTCCTCATGATCGGATCTCACTTCCCTGCTCTATGTACACATAAACACGTACATCATTTACGTTACCAAAGACCTAAAAGCGGGATTTAGCGATGCACTTCCTGTGCCTCGTCTGCCGGAAATTAATAGAAGAAGAAGAAATCAAAACAATGCGAGCTGCAATGTCAATGAAAAGCTCCGTCGATGTGCGGCCAAAGTGCGGCCAACGAGGATCCGCAGCCAATGAGAAAACAGATCCTGTGTCTCCTGAGACATCTTCACGCATGAACACACCTCGCGGCCGCAGAAAAATGTAATTATTGCGGCGAGCGCACTTCGCCGCCGTGTGAATTCGGCATTACACAAGTTGAGCACCACCTGAAGAGAAAGGAGGAACAAAAGGACTGACGTGGCGTTGATGGCGTATTCTCCCGTTACGTCCTGGTCGGGGACGCGTCAGCGTTTACACTACAAAGGACACGTGGTCAAATGCGTCCCATCAGACCACCTCGGATCACGAAGCGTCTTGGTGGTCGTTTACACTCGTGTTTAGTGCCGTCTACTTGTGATCCGATCACCCAGGATGCATGTTAATGCCAGTGAACGGGGTTATACCGTCTACTTAAATGTAGATTTAAATCAGGAACTTCTTGATCAAAGAATAAAAACCTGAAATTTGATTCTAGCTTTTGGGACTAAATCCAGCACTAGTTTTGAATTTAGCATCACAGTTTGGTTTATTGTATTGTTCTGTAACGAGGTGTTTTTTTCTGTGTACTTACACATACTATCTGACTAAATCCTAGAAGCAGATACCAGCGTGTACCAGCTAAATGTGATAAATACTGTGTTCACCATGAAGACAGTGACGTCTCTACTGACCCGTTGGACTACAGGACGTCAGTAGTGTCTCTTTAGGTCCTTCTTGTTCCTGATCTGCTGAGTTTTTGAACCGTTTATACTTTTGTAGAGTTGTATATGACTGGCTGAGAATTTCAATAAATATTTTGTATAAAAAGCAGAACTGCATCGATTCATGAGTGACCTGAGAGACCCCTCACACCCACTGGTTGTTCCTGCTGATCTCCCTCCTTCAGCAGCGACTTGACTCTAACAGACGGCACATTCTCACCGCAGCTGCTCACTAATTAATTTAGATCTGAGGAACAACCTTTCACATATTAAAGTACTAATTTAAAGCAGATAAATCATCAGTTTGATGAGAGTTCAGTATAAATCAGACTATTAAATTTACGAAACCGACTAAAATTTAACTAAAAATAATTGACTGTATACAGCTCATACATTTTAATGTTTGAATGACAAATTACCATTTTTATAAACAAATATTTTATTGAATTTTCTTTTTTTTAAAAAATGCATCATTAAAACATCAACTCATTCACATACAAATTATATTTTTCCAGATAGCAACCTCTATTTTTTTTGTATATCATTAACGAGTTTGCCCCATATTCTGTCATATTTCATAGGTTGCCCTTTAACATTGTACATTATTTCTTCTGGGTTGTAATATGATCGTAGTTCTTCACCATTATTTTTATGTAGGTGGGTGCTTAGATTTGCTATTAATTAATATTTTCTTTTTTTGCTGACACTATTAATAGTATTAATTTCTTTTCATCGTTATTAAACTATTGAGCATTTGCTTTTTGTTGGAATGCAACATAGAGTTGTGTATTTTGTCTGTTTGGGTTTCAGTAGCAAACTTAATTTAATCACAGACTTTGAACTATTAAACTTGTATTCAGCTTTTTGAATTTTTTTTTACAGTTTTTTCATTATCACAGTTATTTATTTATTTATTAATTTATTTAAAAAGGATCCCCATTAGCTGATATCAATGGCACCAGCTAATGTTCCTGGGGTCCAAAATCAAGTATCCTACATTTATCACATAAATACTATATACAACATCATATTGTGTTACCTAATAACATTTAAATGTTCCAAACATATATAAATTCACAATCATACACATCATCCACAAACCATTTAGCCTGAAGGACCATCATCAGAGAAAAAGAACAAAAAGCATACATGACATACAGTTCAAGTTGTAAGCTTTTGTCAGTCTTGTATCTTCACTCCAGCTTTAAAACTGAGCGTGAAACAACTTAAAAATCACAAGTTGTGTTAATGTGTTAAAGAAATTAGTGGCGTTAAAATGAAATCAAATATTTCTCAAATTGTGTTTTTGACCATAAAATGACAGCTAGTTTGTTAATATAATTTTCACAATATTTTAAGCCCAAATTTATTTTCCCAGCCAAACTTAATCAAAAGTTGCCCAATCCGGCAACATTGCTGGAGGCTACATTAGCAGCCGCTAGCATAACACACCTGAATCTCTGACGCAACTGTTGAGTTGCATTATGGGTAATGTAGGCACCAGGTTTTGACAAAAAGAAAGTGTGGAATAAAACAATCTCTTCTATCTTACCTTCTACGGTCTTCAAACTAAAAGACAAGAAACCTTTGTATTCCAGCGGCAGTTTGAGGAAATCCCTGAGCGTTATTTAAAAAATATAAATTTCTATATTTGTGAGCCGATGTTACCTGAAGTGATGATATTCCTCACCAGCCTCGTCACTAGTTATTATTTGCAGTGCACAGATGAATATTAAAAAGCCTGACTGACTGGGCAGACTTCCAGCTCCGCTCACACCTTCATCACTAACAGAGAAAGGTCAGGGGTGTTTAGGTGGTCGTCATGGTAACTGGCTTCCTCACACATGCAGTTAGGTGATGCTGCTGCCGCCCACCCACGCGTTGTAAAGCTCTCTGTAGAGGACGCCATGCAAAGAAAGGCGGATCTCTACGCCCACCGAGTTCAACCTTTCTGGAGATGATTTCTGGGCAGCGCTCCAGAACACTAAAGTTTCCTCCGCTTAGTTATCAGTGTTGTTGTTGGAACAATCGCTGTCGTTGTGTTCACCTGACACGTCGTCCATAGGTCGCTGCAGATGTGAAACTAACGCCCCCCCCCGCCCCTCCCTAACGAATGCACTCATTTTTATTCACTCATCAGGTGACGAAGAGATTCAGGTGTGTTATGCTAGTAGCAGCTCTTTTTGTTTCATTTTTAAAAACTGGACCTTTGAATCTTGTATACTTTATAGGACTAATAAAATATGTCATAAAAAAAAAAAAAAAAGTATAAACAACTTGTGAACCTTTAACCAACTTAATGTTTCCAGCTACTCAAATACATTTACCACCATGGTATTGGTAACAAGTATGATAAAGTTGTTAATCGGTGTTCACCGTTACATATTTACCTCTCAATTTAGGACAATGGCTTAAAACTTAAAGGTCCCATATTGTAAAAAATGTCATGTCTCTTATATTATGAAGCAGGTTTAAGTGCTTTATAAATACTGTTAAACTGTCAAAACGCTCAATATACGGAGACACGTATATTACACAGCAGCCTGTATTCAGAAATTGTGTGTTTGAAACAAGACGTTAGGATTTCTGTCCATTTGTGATATCACAAATATACAATATTTAGACCCTTGACACAATTTTAAATGTAAACATTCTAAATGTATCCCAGTTTATTTCCTGTTGCAGTGTATGTAAATAACAGCAGCTGACAGGAAGTAAACATGGACCAAAACTGTTGCCTAGCAACGCAATTCTGTTGCAATTCCGTTGAAATGCACTAAAACGGAGCGTTTCAGACAGAGGGTAAATACAGGTATATTCAGGCAGACAGTACGAGGAAAATAAAGTTGTTGTTTTTTAACATTACAGCATGTAAACATGTTCTAGTAGAAACACAAAATACAAGTAGAACCTGAAAATGAGCACGATATGGGACCTTTAAACTTGATCATTTAAAAAGTTGAATTCAAGTTTAATAGTTCAAAGTTTTGTGACCCATTTAAAGTTTAAATAAAGTCTGTAACTTAAACACAAACAGACAAAATGCACAACTCTATGTTGCATTCTGAAAAATTGCTAAAAATAGATAAAATACAGGAAAATTCGTTGTTTGTTTGATTTATGTATTTATAAAAAAAGGCAGTGCACATTAATCAACATTGACATTTAACATCAATGTAAATATGCTCAACAACTTGGCACCTTTAGACCCGACACAAAATCAGCTTTTATTTTCTTAAACCCACTCTGGGCCCAAAATCTTATAAAGTTAATATACCGTTTATATTAGCAGAGAATCAGATTGTATTGTGTGCACATAGAAGGAATCTGACTCAATGTACTCGCACAGAAATATAAGTAGCAGCTGGGAACAAGGTAAACAAAGCTATACAAATAAATGTAAAGAGTAGACAGGACTGTTATGAACACAAGTAGAGAAAAGAATATGTAAATATAAAAATTATATAAATAAAGCACCGATGAATAAAATAAGTCTAAATACAAGTCAAGTGTTCTGTAAGTTGTACACTATACAAATGGTGCAAAGACATAAATACTGAATAGATATACATTGGACATTATGTACAGTAGAGTTAATATAATTGGGTTCTTTCTAGTTCAAGTTCAAGACCTTTATTCGTCCCTGAGGGGCAATTGGTTTTGCCGCAGTAGCAAACAACAACAACATCAACATCTCATCTCAATAAGACAAAATACACATGCTGTACATTCCCACGTACTAAAACACGTAATCACCCAATTCTGTGTTACACCTTTTTGTCCAACTTCATTCCTAATTATTAAGTTTTACTTTTTTGGGGGGAAATTAAGGTTAATAAACCTAATTTCCGTGAAATTATACCTATTTTTTTTAGTAAAAAAAAAGCAGATATGAATTATTTTTACTATAGTTATTATCAGAGGAACATAACGTTGATGGATATATATATATACATATATATATATATATATATATATATGATATATGGTATATGTAAACTTTTAGTCAGAATACTGTTTTGAAAGCATTCAATTTTTTTAATAGCAGCACATAATGACACTTGTGGTCTTCCCATCAATTTTGACTCGGGAAGACCACAGATGATATAGATTTGAATAAAACATCCACAATTCAACGAATGTAGTGGTCAATATTTTTGCAAAGACCACAGTAGGGAACCATCCGTGTTATTTTGGGGCAATTAGATTAAAGAAATCCATATTTATGATATAATGAAGTTTGAAAACGGGGTTCTGTCTGAAATGATGGATCCTGCTTTCTTTATCAGCTGTTTGTTGGACAGTTCAGATCAGACATTTCTGCTGAGTGCCGAGGATTTTGCTGCTGATTTGTATCACCCTTGTTAATGAGTTTCTCTGTTTGAGGTTGAGGGATGCATACCAGCAAATAAAAGCAAAAGTGTAAACTGACTCAATAAAATATTTATAAAACAGCGTCATCGGGGATTTGTCAACCTGAAACTTGGCGAGCTTCCTCAAACAAAAGAGACGCTGCTGGCTTTTCTCACACAGCATATCTGTGTTCCTCTCAAAGGTTGACTTATTGTTAATTATGATGCCTAAATACTCATAAAATTCAACAATCTCATCATCTTGTCCATTTATTGTAGTGTTTGCAGGAGTTTGTTGTTGACGTCTGAAATCAATGTAATTCTGTTTCATGTATTTAATGTTATGAGACTCCAAAACAAATTGTTATTAACGGTTGATTTGCCAGCAAAGAATAATAAGAAAAGTTCAATAAAGAACTAAAGTGGTGCTTTATTTTTATGTGTGACCTATGAAATGTCGAACTTACAGTCGTACAGAAACACACTTTATTATTTAATATTTATTGTTTCTATCAGAGGAACATATGATTCATGCAAACTGAACAAAACACAAAACATTGCAACATAATTAGGCTTTAATAGATTTACAAAGCATCATTCAGTGTCAATATTAAACACAGTAAAAAGAAAGAAAGAAAAATGTAAACATATATATATATATGTTTATATTTTTATTTTTATTTTTTAATATAAATCAACTAAGAAATGATGATGTATTATTATAGGCTAAGCCACCCAGCAGTATATAAAGTAATTAAAATCAGCTAATATAATATATATCTAGATGTTTTTGTACTTTTACTTAAGTTCAATTTTGAATGCAGGATTTTTTTCACCGTAGTATTGCTAGGTAATAATAATAATAAATGTATTATTATTATTATTAATAATAATAATATTAATATTAATACTATTATTAATATTAATATTATGCATAATGAGCACTTTTACTTTTGGTACTTTTAGTATATTTTGACGCTAATACTTTTGTACTTTTACTGAAGTTAAAGTTTGAATGCATGAGTTTTTGTATTTTTTTACACTGTAGTATTGCTAAGTAATAATAACGATAATAATATAAAACAATGATAATATGAATCATAGTAATAATTATTATTATTATAATAATTATTTTATTATGGTGACTACTAACTGAAATAATAATAATAATAATAATATGGCGAAAGAATGGCATCCATAAAAACTGTGTTTTTTATATGAATATTTTGGGTATTCACTTTAATAACAAACAAACAAACACATTAAGTTAATATCAGAGAATAAATCAGTCATGTGGAACAATTAACAACGTCCATCCATTAAAACATTGATAAGTACTTTTACTTTTGGTACTTTAAGTATATTTTGATGCCAATACTTTTGTGCGTTTACTTTAATACGTTTTTGAATGCAAGATTTTTTTTTACTTCTTTTCCACTTTAGTTCCAATAAGGTATTAGTGGTCCACCGCTGGGGTTAAGACACAGGAAAGCAGTGTTGAAAAAGCAAGTTTAAAATGATCCTGCAAAAACAGATATATTGTACATATTTTTATATTTGTTTACATTCAAGTTAAATTTTGAATGCATGATTTTTTTGCACTGTAGTATTGCTAAGTAGTAGTCATAATAATAATAATAATAATAATGATACTTATATATTGGGAGTATTCACTTTAAAAGTAAACAAACAGACTCATTAAGTGAATGCCAGATAATAAATCAGTGATGTGGGACAATTAACAACCAACGTTCCATCCGGCTGGAACCTCGTCCTGGTTCTGCAGAGAACTGAGGAACATCCTCTTTATTACTCACATTAACAGGTGAAGAGTGAAGAGGAGGGACATCTCAACAACAGAACAACAGAGCAGTAACAAGGAGGAAGTCTGTGGTTCTAAGTTCCCTGGTTCTGCTGAGGTTCTGTAAGGAACCTCTCAGGGTTCTGCCCACTAACCGCTGGGTTCTCTGGTTCTGTAGGAAGCGTAAAGAGGTTTGTTTATGCAGCACTACTTTTTGTGTACATCCGACAAGTCCTGGCACAAACTAAGCTATTCGACATCTTTTTTTAAAACAAAGCAACTAAAAGTCGTCACCAGTTTACCGTGTAAAGTTTCCGCCGGTAAACTGGAGAACTTGTTCCTCATTCCGGTCCCACCGGAGGACGACCGGCTGCATTATCCCGTCTGTCGGATCTACTTTCTGTCGGATGGATCCGCTCATGTGGAGCTCATGGCGGTGCTGCGGCCCTTCTCTCTCTCCGCCATCTTGAATTTTAATGTTAGTTTCTAAAAAAAATAAAATAATAAATGTGTTTCGTGAGATAAATGTTGTGGTTTAGTGTTTAGAGGAGTCGCGGTGGATCAGTCAGCAGCAGGATTAGCTGGTGGATGTGTGGTAGTGCGGCTCCGCGGTGAGTATATTCAGTGTTTGTTCTGATTGTGATGAAGACTGAGACTAAGAGACATTATACCGAACAACGAGACAACTAACATCTAACATCTCCCATCGATCCGGATCGATACCAGCAGAACCGAGCCACTGATCACTCCACCGGCTCTGAGGACTACAGCAGAGCGGCTCCTCCCGGGTATAAAGACAATAAACAACTTTTAATTCGCTTACAAATGATAGATTTAGCCTGGTGAGCTAACAGGCTAACGGCTAACACATCAAACTACCCATGCTAACACTGTTAGCACTGCTGTTAGCATGCTGATGCTAACACTGTTAGCACTGCTGTTAGCATGCTGATGCTAATTCTGTTAGCACTGCTGTTAGCATGCTGATGCTAACTCTGTTAGCTGCTAGCCTGCTGATGCTAACTCTGTTAGCTGTTAGCCTGCTGATGCTAACTCTGTTAGCTGTTAGCCTGCTGTGGCTGTAGATTTAGCCTGGTGAGTTAACTAGCTAACGGCTAACCCATCAAACTACCGATGCTAACAGCTAACAGTTAGCTGTTAGCCTGCTGTGGTCCTATGCTAACTGCTGTGGTCCTATGCTAACTGCTGTGGTCCTATGCTAACACTGTTAGCCTGCTGTGGTCCTATGCTAACTGCTCCAGTCCTATGCTAACTGTTCCAGTTCTATGCTACCACTGTTAGCACTCCTGTAGTCCTATGCTAACACTGTTAGCCTGCTGTGGTCCTATGCTAACAGTGTTAGCCTGCTGTTAGCCTGCTGTGGTCCTATGCTAACTGCTCTAGTCCTATGCTAACTGCTCTAGTCCTATGCTAACACTGTTAGCCTGCTGTGGTCCTATGCTAACACTGCTAGCACTGCTGCTAGCACTGCTGCTAGCACTGCTGTAGTCCTATGCTAACGCTGTTAGCTGTTAGCACTCCTGTAGTCCTATGCTACCACTGTTAGCTGTTAGCACTCCTGTAGTCCTATGCTAACACTGCTAGCTGTTAGCACTCCTGTAGTCCTATGCTAACTGTAGCTGTGGTTCAGTTGGTTTAGCAGGTAACCGGGGCATGTGTGCAGCTAACTACCCGCTATAGTGGTTAAATATTTAACTAATATTAATATCAGTAATGAGGATAAAGCTACCGGTTGTTATTATCGGACTGTGTTGTTGACTGTTAGCTGAAGCTCAGTTAGCCTCCTGAAGTTAGTTTGCTTCTAGCTAACATAAACTAACAAGTGTTATAATCCACACATGGATATATTACACTCTTAATAGAGATAGATAGTAAACGTTGGGCTTCATGGTTTCATTAGTTGGATGTTTACTTCATGGAGTATTTGTGGAGATGTGGAGGTGTAATGTGGTTAAAGATCTCCACCCTGGTGCTGCTCTGATCAGCTCTTTGTGTGTTGGGAGTGTGTTGGAGGTATGGGGATCATGTTTTTAAGGGTTGGTGGGTGGTGTTAACTCGCTGTGGCATGTCGCCGGTGTTTGTTGCAAGCTAATCAGCTAACCAGCTAACAAACACCACAACAACTAGCACCTCCACCACCACCAGCACCAGCAGCAGCAGCCCGGCCGAGCACCGAGTATCCCTCCTCGGCGTCGCCTTGCTGTGGTTAGCTCCATGCTAACAGGAGTGGGTGGAGGTGGAGAGGCGACAGTTAGCAAACAATGCAGAGCTGTATTGATGATAACTCTGATACCATCTCGGCCTGTGTGTGTGTGTGTGTTAGTGTGGCCTTCCGGGTTTCCTTAGTGAAGCTAACGTCCAGAGCTCCAGAGCTACAAATGCGAAGCTTTTTTTTTTTTTTAAATCATCCATTAGTACAACTGAGATGATGCTGCCTGCGAAGCAAGTATCTGGAAACCACCTTTACTCATGTTGCAGAAGTATAAATATTGCATGATGTGATTGTAATATGTGATCGTGACTGATATGATCCATAAATTAACAAAGAGATAGTTTATGTGCATGTGTGATGAACCAAAGACGTTGCTGTTGCACTTGACAGTAAGCCAGTGTGTTGTCTGGGGTTACCACTAAGAGGCGCTGCAGGATCAGGTTTAACTTCAACACTGTTGTTCTGTGTGTGTTTTTAAACCCTAGTGGTGGAAGAAGTACTCAACTTTTACTTAAAAGTAGTAATACCATATTGGAAAAAACTCTGTTACAAGTATAAAAAAGATTAAAAAACATTGCATTGCAAGCATTGTTTTTGCATTCAAAAACTTAAAGTAAGTAAGTAAAAGTACAAAAGTATTAGCATCAATAGATGGATCGATAGATGTACTTTATTGATCCCAAGTTGGGAAATTATTATTATATTATTATTGTGAAGAAGTACTCTCAACTTTTACTTGAGTAAAAGTAGTAATGCCACATTGGAAAAAAAAACTCTGTTACAAGTATAAAAAAAGATTAAAAAACATTGCATTGCAAGCATTGTTTTTGCATTCAAAAACTTAAAGTAAGTAAGTGAAAGTATTAGCATCAATGGATAGATAGATAGATGTACTTTATTGATCCCAAATTGGTAAATGATTGCGTTACAGTAGCAGGTTATCCAGGCAATGCACCAGAACAGTAAATAAAAATGTCTACACCAAAGACATATATCCAAAAATCCAAATATAAGAATACTGGAATAAACTATAAATATACCTGACTAGTACAGCTAGCATGAACAATCTAAATTAGATTTAAATTAAAATCTAGATTAAAAACATAGAATAACCCTCTATATACATTAGTAAGTGTACAGTAACTTACTATATATATTAGGAATGTGTGCAAGATACTTACATTAGTAAAATTTGCAAGTTATAGTGTTTTGTTCTTCAATAAAAGAATTGAGGTAACAAATAAATGTGCAAGTGTAGCTGTGCATAATTCAATATGTGCAAGATTATTACAGGACTAAAACAGTAAAGTATCAAAAGTAAAAGTACTCATTATGCAGGATGACCCATTTCAGAATCACATATATTTTATTACTGGATTATAATTATTGCCTTATTAATGTGTTCATCAATGAATGTTGCAGTTGGTAAAGGTGGAGTTAATTTTAATTATTATTTATACTGCTGTGTGGCTTAATCTATAATATTGTATTACTTTTTATTATTATTATTATTATATTTATTTTTATAAATAATACTGATTTTATATTTTTATTTTATTATTAACTTTATTAGTTGATCTATATTTTGCATCAATAATGTAAATCTGCAAAGTAGTTAAAGCTTTAAAATAAATGTAGCAGAGTAAAAAAAGTACAATATTTCCCTCTGAGATGTAGTAGAGTAGAAGTATAAAGTAGCAGAAAATGGAAATACTCAAGTGAAGTTCAAGTATGTCAAAAATGTATTTAAGTAAATGTACTTAGTTCACCACGTGGTGAATTGCTGGTTATATTATGCACTTCAGCAGCTGCCAGTAGTAGGTTTTAATGGTTTTACTGGGTGATCGCTGTGACTGACTGGGACCTCCAGTAGACTTCAACACTTTGTCCAAGTTGTTTGTCGTTGTTGTTGTTGTTGTTGTTGTTGTTTTGAGTACAGAATCAGGTGTCTTGCCAAGTAGGTTTACAAATACAAGGTGTTTAGGTGTATAACAATAAACATAGTAAGAGAAAATAAAAGAAAAAACTGCAACAGTCAAGATACATTAATATAATAAAATAAGATGTGAAAAAATATTATAAAAAATATGTGCAATACATCTGTTTTTCAAATGAAAGATCTGTACACTGGGTCAGGATAATCTGTGTTGGTAATGTTGAAGTTAAAAACAGGCACTCTTCAAGGATGGAGCAAGAAGTCAAATGACAATAAATAACAGTGATTGCCTAGCTTACATTGAAAGGAAGTCCTTGGTATAGGATGGCAGTCTGGAAAACATCCGAGGCACTCTGATTGTCTATTAAAAATCCTTTATTGAGACATGAATAACACCAACGTCAGTGTGTGTGAGAGAGCTGTACAGTTGTGCAGAATGTGTAAAATGTTGGCCAGGGAATGTGCAAAGGTTCACAGTATAAAGAAAGTATAGAGAATATGTTCAATGTACACAGATAACAGTCCAGAAGATGTGCGTTATTATCATTGTTATTATGACAGATGTGGAGACTTTATGAACTGACTTCATGAATTGAAGCTTGTTTGGACAATCTTGCAAACTGGTCGGAGACATATTGTATTGACTTATTGTAGTGTCCTCAAGGCATTTTGGTGCAGTGTATTTAATTGCAATTAATCGCATGATAGTTTATCGTGATTGATCGAACATTTATCTGTTCAAAATGTACCTTAAAATGTACCTTTTCCTCGCCAAAACTTAGCGTAAGTTTGGAGCGTTATTTAGCCTCCTTCATGACAAGCTAGTATGACATGGTTGGTACCGATGGACTGAACCCACTACAACCTAAAAATCACAAGTTGCATTAATGCGTTAAAGAAATTAGTTGCCTTAAAACAAATTTGCGTTAATGCGTTATTATCGCGTTGATTTTGACGGACCTAAATGTAAAGCTGCTCCACTTATGATCACAACCAAAATGCAATTTAATAAGTGTAAACAGAGCAAATAATTATGAGAGTATTCTTAATTAATTGAGAAGTTTACTTTCTTGTCCCCTGATATGTTATGAATACATCTCGTTTGATGCATGTACGTTTTTTTTCTTGGCAGTCTTTGAGCTGGCAACACATCCACCTGCCCTTTTCCATCTCGTTTAGTTTTTTTTATTTCTTCAGTCTGTGTAAACTAATTAGATTTCTTGGCATCTAGTAATGTTTGTTGTTTTTCTGCTCCGCCTCCAGGTTTCAAACTCTAGACCCCAGTCTTCCCCACTCGAGAGTGTTTCTTCATCTCGTAGACTAAATGCAACTGGACCAGGGGGCTTGTGGGCATGAAGTGGCTGGGCGAATCCAAGAACATGGTATTAAATGGCAGACGACACGGAAACAAGTTGACCAGCGAACAACCTGTGAGCCAGACCCGCTCTCAGCACTCACAGCGGGCGTCTTTGCGCCACAACAGAAACAGAAACAGAAGATGTAGCCGCAGTGAGTTTAACTAGTTTATGTTCACAGAGGTATAGATTCTTCATCAGTCACACACACTAAAACCTGTCTGTGTTTACAGGGTTTAGTGCAGCCAGTCTAGAAGCAGAGAAACGCTATGTGCCCTCCTCAGGAATGACGGCCAAGGAGTTGTGTGAGAATGATGACCTGACCACGAGCCTCATCCTGGATCCATATCTGGGCTTTCAAACTCACAAAATGAACACCAGGTCAGCAGATTTATCACCGTGGAATTAATGGTCCTGCTGCCTCTTCACAGACATATAAAAGCATTCTTATTGATGTGGACAGATGTATTGTATTTCTGATTTTCCTATATATATATATATATATTTCCTTTCCCCTATGTGCCCCCGCAGATTTCGACCAATTAAGGGAAGACAAGAGGAGCTGAAGGAGATCATCGAGCGCTTCAAGAAACACGACAACTTGGAGAAAGCTTTCAGAGCTTTGACAACGGGAGACTGGTCCCGAAATCTTTTTCTCCACAAGACGAAAGCTCAAGAAAAGCTCTTCAAGCAACATGTAAAAAAACAAAAACATTATCTAAGCTCTTCCCTTGTTTTTCTTCCAGCATCACAAACAATCCGATGACTAACTTGTTATGTTTTGCACAGGTTTTTGTGTATCTGCGGATGTTTGCCACAGACAGCGGGTTTGAGATTCTCCCTTGTAATCGCTATTCATCGGAGCAAAATGGAGCTAAAATTGTGGCAACAAAGGAATGGTGAGGACACGCTGCCACCTGTTATTTCTGATTATAACAGCACCACTAGTCAACACGCTACTCCCATTAGCCCCCAGTTACTAAATGCATTTAACTGTTCTATATTGTGTGTATTAGTGGGTTGATGCATGAATATTAACTGCGTTAGCCTGCACTAGGGGTGTAACGGTACACACAAGTCACGGTTTGGTACAGCGGGATAAGGATCCGTTTGTTTTCATTTATGTTGAACAGAAAGTAGTGCAGGTGTCAAAGACGGAGACAATCCTCCTGCTTGGGACTGAGGTTGCATTTTGTCCTCTGGCAACTTTGATAAACTTTTTTCATTATAAAAATAAGGAACATTTCAAATACTTACGTATTACACTGTAGGAACGCCTCCGCCATTTTGGACTGAGAGCGACTCCAGCGACGCCAGTAAAACGTCCTCCTAAAAAGTGCCGTACAAAAATAAAACAATATTATTTCTCTTCTTTGTCATATTCTAATAAAATGGCCTGTGTTGAACGATAACATATTCTAAATATAATAAGCGTTTTCAGTCCAAAATGGCGGTTGCTGTCAAAAAAACACTGGAGCTTCTACACTCTTTGGGGAACCTGCAGACGGGTCTTCCAGCTCCGGCGTTTGCCCTCGTCATAGTGTGACTGACTCACGGCAATTAGCGTGTTTTGCTAACTGCAGCAAATGGTGCTAACGGCTTAAAGTTTCCGTGCAGAACTCGTGCTTGTGAACTCTGGTTCCGCATTACTTGCTTCAATATACATACTGTGTATTTTGTGTGCAGCTGTGTGCACCAGACTTGACGGGTCATTAAAAATACATCAACCGCTACAGCGTTAGCCTACACATATATAGTCTGTTCTGGAAACACGGCAGCTTTACGACTGTATGCATAGAAAGCACTTTGACCCGAGGTAAAGCAGCCTGCTTTGCAGTGAGTAACAAACCTCTCTACCTTGTGTTATTTTACAGGAAACGGAATGATAAGATCGAGTACCTGGTTGGATGCATCGCTGAGCTTTCAGAGAGCGAGGAAAACATGCTGCTCCGGCACGGCGAGAATGACTTCAGCGTCATGTACTCAACCCGCAAGAACTGTGCGCAGCTCTGGCTGGGACCAGCTGCGTTCATCAATCACGGTATTAATCCTTATAGTCTCTAGTGATCAGTGCTGGACTGATAATCTGGCATACCGGGTGTTTAGCTGGCGGGCTGAGGAACTTTGGGGCCGATAGAATTTAGTATATAAATTTAAACCAAAGTGCAGGGCGCTGCAGAGAAGTTAGGGGCCCAAAACTAAAAATAGTCTAGAGGCGGATGCTGCCAAATGTGTAAAAATAACAGACATGTTTGGTGCAGTAGCTTCAACATCTGCAGTAGCCGACATAGTGCAGCAACAGGTGGAACTTGAAGGAGGAGAGGTGCTGCCAGGTAGAGGAGCAGACATGTGACAGGGAAGCTGAGGAGGGACAGAGTGAGCATGAGGAGAGTGTGGTTGGAGCGGTAAGCATGGAGGAGCTTCATGATGACGATTGGATGACAGTC
>CAKAOH010039110.1:0-42568 GCA_916701665.1 Sebastiscus tertius | reverse complement strand
AAGAAATACTGCATTCAGTGTTTTAAGTAAAAGTACACGTGTTATCAGAAAAGGGTACTTCAAAATTAAGTCTCAAAAATAAAAGAATATATATGTGTGTGTGTGTGTGTGTGTATATATATACATATATGTATATATATGTGTATATGTATATATGTGTATATATGTGTATGTATATATGTATGTATATATGTATATGTATATATATATATATATATGTGTATGTATATATATGTATATATGTATATGTATATATGTGTATATATGTGTATGTATATATGTGTATGTATATATGTGTATATATGTATATGTATATATGTATATGTGTGTATATGTATGTATATATATATATATGTATATATATGTATATGTATATATGTATATGTAATACTCCTTCAAACCACCCATTATAAAATGCAGCCCGATTTAGAACTACAATTCCCATCAAACGTGTCGCCTAATGATGACGTACTACTGGAGAAATTTCACGAAGGTTGCAAAAACAAGTGCGTCAGAGAGCTGCGCACTTCATTCTGGAAAGGTGAACGGCAACAGACGTTTCTCTCTCGGTATGTAACGTTACTTTACATCTAAATGTCTGGAAATGAGCCATCATAAACCAGAAAATGTCTTGTTAGTGGTAATAGTTAGTTTATTTGGTTTGAGTAAACATCGTAATACCGGAAGTCCCCAAAGACTTTGTAGTGAAACGCAGCTAGCATGTGTTAGATAACATTATCTAGCTTAGTTTACTATCATGAAATGTTCTGCTATCAAAGTTTATGTTTCTTCACTAACTGTCCAGTTATTGCAGTACAGTACTGTACTGTTGCCTAACTGACTAATATGTGTAAAGATGTGTTCAAACATGATGTAACATTGATGTAAGTTACCCGATTATCTGTTTATCTCTCAGACTGATACAGGATAATAAAACATTGTGACCATGTTGGTGGCGAGGCTGACGTGCCTGAGGAGTCTTCCTCTCGCTGGGCTCCGTCCTGTGCTGTCACAGAGCTCTCCAGCCCTGAGAGGATCCACCATGAAGGCCTGTCCTCCTCTGCTCAGGCCCCAGCAGGTACTGTAAGGTTAACACCCAACACCCAACAGGCTGTCTGGCATCCATGGTGCTCTAGCACTTCTCTAAGCTTTCCGATTGCTGCAGCACCACACACACACACACACACACACACACACACACACACACACACACACACACAAACTACCATTACTTTGTACCACTCTTACTAAGTTTAGAAGAAACGCTTTATATAGAGAGCCGATCTTAGACCGTACACCATAGTTTAGAGACCCAACAAGATCTCTCCTCAGTACGTCCATGTATGTTGGTGTGGGACGTCCCTGTGATCGATGCCCGTGCGTTGGTTCCCACAGCACCAGCATGCTTGCTGGGAGTTCTTGATGTCTTTGGCAGAAGAAAACACTGCATATAACACACCAAGCCTCAGATCACTTGAATGGTTTTTAAAACATCCATATCTGTGTTTCCTTGACAAAACCTTAATTTTCAATTTGTCTTGCACATTTTGTGTTTGTGTATCTTCTGTTGAAGGATGGGTGAAGATAGCAATGTCTGCATAGGATAGAAGTAGACTAAATGTTCATGTAAACTTTTGTTTTAAGCTGGTTTGATGCCTCAGATTTGACCAATTGTGTAGAGTGACCTGCAGGGTAGGAAACTTCAGCCTGATATTCAGAATGAATGGTTGTGTCATTATAAAATCAGAGGTCTGACAAAAGGCTTAAAGAACTGTTCTGTAATTGATAGGTCACAAATTTTGTCCCATCAGTACTCTTATTAATTGAATTAACCTCAGTGGAAGTTTTTGTCAGTAAGACTGCAAGCAAAACACCTATACTGTGAAATGATAATTGAAAGTTCAATAAAAGGATGTATCCACAGCACTCCTTGATTGTTTTCAGTTTTGATTAACAAGACTGGATGTGAAATCCCAGCCACTAAATCAACAATTTTAGTTTTGTGTTAAGTGTGTTTTTCTTTCACCAGGGTTTTTCCTCTAGGGCCAGATTTGGTTTCGGCCGCGGGAAGACGGCCAGAGACAAGCTCAAAGAAGCAGCTTTTGAGCCAGCAACAGATACCGCCATTAGAAGTAATCACCATTACATATACTAATCAAATATACTGTTACATGCTGTTGCATAGAGTTTACTGTTGCATAACTGAAGTTTTATGCTATCCACTCTCTTAAACAAGCCATAGTTATATAATGAAGTAATAATGCTAAAATATAATGAACTCACGTAGTTTGGAGCTTTCTTTAATGTCTATCTAAATTTCCATAATGCCAAATTTCCTTTTGAGGCACAAATCAAACATTTTACCTGTTATATTCTCTGTGTTTATCACTTCTTGAGTAATTTAATTTTATTAACACAGTGCGATGGAAAGCATTTTAAGATGTGTGTAAAATAATTATTGTTTTGTCCACAGTTGACAGCATGGGAAGAATAATCCTGGCTGGAGGAGCAGCAGTTGGCCTTGGAGCTCTGTGCTACTATGGACTCGGCATGTCCAATGAAATCGGTGCCATTGAGAAAGCAGTGTGAGTAACAGCAACTCTTTAATTTTGTTCCGTATTTGTTACCTTCTAAGAGCTCCATAGTCACCTGGCTCTCCATTCTCTGCACAGGATCTGGCCTCAGTACGTGAAGGACAGGATCCACTCCACCTACATGTACTTTGCAGGCAGTATTGGACTGACAGCTTTGTCAGCTGTAGCAGTGAGCAGAACCCCGGCCCTGATGGGTCTGATGATGAGAGGATCCTGGCTGGTAAGCTTCGTAACTCAAGTAGACCCAACATAGGTCCTCACTGAATTTCAACATTTATATTCAAATTAAATTGAATGCAAATACACCATGGAGCTGGTTTAGTAATATCTAGGGCAACCCCCTCTTAGTTAATCGACTAATTGGTCGTTTTGGTTTCAGTCCACTAAGTTTTCTTTAGTCGATTAGTTGTTTTTTATGCCTTTTCTAAGTAACTTATGAGCACATCTCTGGTAAACACAAGATTTAAAGTGGTGCTTTTGTGAGATTCTTTGTGGAGAAACTCAGTTTTACAGATCTCTCCATTAAATCAACTTATCATTTAGTCAACAAAATCATATGAGTGTTTCTTTGGTCAAGGAAAATCCTAATAATATTTATACTGTTCAATAATGACTCATAATTATTTATCATTTGTAGGTGCATGTACAGGTTACTAACATGAATGCCTGATGTTTGTTCTATTCCAGGCTATTGGAGCAACTTTTGCGGCTATGATTGGTGCCGGCATGCTGGTCAGGTCCATTTCATATGAGCACAGCCCAATGCCCAAACACCTCGCTTGGATGCTCCATGCAGGTTTGTAAGACAATTTCTAGTAGAAAGTGATTGATCTGTTTTGTTGTCCCACTCAGACCTGTTGTTTCTGTTATGTAGTTGCGTCAGTTGGACACAAGAGGGCAGTCATGTAAAGGCGCAGAGTAACAGCTGCTGTTGTATTTGAAACCTCTACACCAGACGTATGGCACAGATCTGTTTTGTTGTTTGTTTTGAATGTGTTTTTTGCTTTATTTATTAATAAAGGTGTGATGGGTGCTGTCATCGCTCCTCTGACTCTCCTGGGAGGGCCTCTGGTGATGAGGGCCGCCTGGTACACCGCAGGAATCGTGGGAGGTCTGTCCACTGTGGCCATGTGTGCCCCAAGTGAGAAGTTCCTCAGTATGGGCGGGCCATTGGCCGTTGGCTTCGGAGTGGTCTTCGCTTCTTCTATCGGTCAGTATAACGCAGTTTCACCTCATAAACCCTGACTCAGTGCACTACAGGCAGTACTGAATGCTAGTTTTGGGGCTTTCAGACCAAAAATGGCATTGCGTTAAAAAGTAAAGTTAAAGTGGAAAAGTGTGAGTATCTTAGCCAAATGTCATTAAGTTAAACATCATGATGTGTACATTATTCCATTGAATACTTAATTAAGGACTACGCCAGGTGTTACATATGTTTACCATGATTACGTCTGGACAAATGATGAGTAAATCACATACAAAGTGATCAAAGAACCAATCCAGTTGAATTATGCAAATGAATTTGGTTGACCTCACACAATAGAAGAATATCTGTGAGCTGTATGAATTAATTTGCATCAACTACAGAAATTAATTAGTGTAAAAAAAAGTAAATTAGATAGAATCAAATAGATATATAGCTTAATCTTATTAGGATCATGGCACATACTATAATACATGCATTTCGACTGTACAGACTTGACTTCCATTAATGGTCAATAGAATAGAATTCCTTTTATTGTCATTGCACGAAGTACAGTGAAATTAAGTAGCAATCCTGACGGTGCACATGTATCAAACAGCAATAAAAATAAAGAAAAGTATATGTTTTAAATAGAAAATATGTATTTGCTTGACTTATAAAAACAGTACAATATTGCACTTCAGATATAGCAGATTTGCTGAGAACATTTCAGTAGTTTTTCTAGGAACCATAGGAAGGTAGCTGATCGATCAGCTACTTACGTACAAGTTATAATTAGATAATCGGCCAATTCATGATTTATGTCTGTACGCTGTCACTTTGAATCTGTACTTGTCGGTCTCACAGCGAGTCTTCTTGTCTTCTCCAGGGTCAATGTTCCTGCCGCCGACCTCACCGTTCGGAGCAGGCCTGTACTCGGTGGCTATCTACGGAGGCCTGGTCCTGTTCAGCATGTTCCTCCTCTACGACACACAGAAGGTCGTCAAGAGGGCAGAGACACACCCGCTCTATGGTGTACAGAAATATGACCCCATTAACGCGTAAGTCACTCCAGGAAATATTCAAGCACACTTTAAATGCAGTTCTGTCATTGCACTGAGGTGTGGGTCTCATACTCTTCTCTATCACACAGGTGTATGGGGATTTACATGGACACACTGAACATCTTCATGAGGATGGTGATGATTCTGTCTAACGGTGGCGGTGGTAAAAGGAAGTAAACATTAGCACTCTGACTTCAGCTTCAGTTTTACCTTCCACGGGGCTGATCCAAATCATATTTTATTACTAGCAGCATACATCAGGTGTCATCTCTTTAGTGACAAGTTTTATCTAACTGGGAAATATACATGAATGCTTTGCAAGAGTGTGAAGAAGAGGATGCAAAAGAAGACAAATCGTTGTATATTGATAACCAACTGAGAGCTCTTACCTTGATTGTGGAAGTATGTGGTTTATCCTGGGGGGTCACAGATGGGTTTAAATCTGTCGTTCAGCATCATTTTTGCCTGCCTCAGATGTCGTTTGTATTCTTATGTTTTGTATTTATTTCAACTTGATTTGTGTTTCTGTTTCTAAGAATGAAAGCAGCAGAAATGCCACACATGTCAACCGTAGACTGGTCCAGACTCGGTACAATAATGACTGTGCTCTTGCTCCAGTATACACTGATATGGCACTTCTGTGATGGGTTAAAGTGGGGGGCATTAAGTTCATGTTTCTGAGAAAATATACAGTAATTTCAACAGGGAGTCGCTCAATAAACAAATCAAAAATGATGTTTTTTTGTCAGAAGTTGTTGTTACCTATTTTGAAAAGTGATCGGAAAATTCAGAAGAGGTTGAGCTGCCTGATTCCTTACATAGGCCTTTTTCACAGAAGACATTTTGACATGTCACAGTAGGAAAAGCCCTATTATTAAATACTACAATTAATGATGGCTGCTTCAGTTTAAGAGTCCTGGTATTGTACATGCTGCCTCACTGTCACAGCTTACTGGGACACTTGAATAGAACAGCCATTGTTAATGTTTCTAGTAACGCCTGTTGCTGCTATGGCAAGTCATCAAAACACCTGTTATTGAAATATAAAAAGTAAAAAAATCATTAACATAAATGAAGGGGTGCATATTTGCATTTTTTGGGCTCTATAATAAGAATAAGATTCATATACATAGTAATAAATCATATTAAGTGGTTAATAAGTAAGGGATGATGTACAGCAAGTGGGTCATTGTTGTGAAATAAACCCTGAAGGGTCTTTATTACATGACTACTTATTTAACAAATTAATAATTTGACACAAAAATGGTCCTCCAGGGTCCGAGATCAGAACTGCGTCCATATTAACGGTCTGTTATAAAGAAATAACAGACCGTAGAATGTCGTAATTGACCAATCAGAATCGAGTATGCAACAAAGCTCTGTAATAAGGTTGAATAATTGACAGATGAGCTTTAGTTTTTGTAATTTCTTCTTTAATCAATTATTAAACTCTTCCTTTTTATAGTTTATTATCTTTGGAAAGCCACATGATAAACATTTACAATAGAATAATACCAAAAATTTGCATTGATCCTGGTTGAACACGTCGTCTACTTGCATGCTGGTATTTGTAGAATGATAATGTTGGAAAGTACGGACTAATCTAATAATGGTATAATCAGCTCAATTTGTTAAAAAGTATCGAATGGTGGGTTATAGATCATTTCACAGTTGTAAACGTAAACATGCCAAATGTGTCCCAGTTTACTTCCTGTTGCAGTGTATGTGAATGACATCAGCTGACAGGAAGTAAACATGGACCCAAGGTGTTGCCTAGCAATGCAATTCCATTGAAATAAGAAATGTATTGGCTATAGACAATTACAAATAAGTCGAGTGAGCTGCTATACCACCAACACTCAAACGATTAATTGTGAGGAGCGTCTTAAATCAGTGTGAGGAAATGTTGGTGTAAACACAACCTCTTACTGCTGCTATTACATAACCCTAAATGTACATTGTTTTACCCTTAGTCATCCACTATCAGCAGCTCTGACTAAACTATGAGGGACCGGTGGGGGTCCACCTTGTATTTGCCTATAAACAGTCAGTGTGTAGCAGCAGATGACAAAGGCTTAGCGTACTAATCCTCTTGTCCACCATCTGGCTGCTCCTCTAAAATTAAACCTCCAAACCAGGGCACTTGCAACAGATGCTAACATCTGTAAATATGCAGGTGCTTCATTAGAGCATGTGCACACGTGGAGCACACAGCTGCCAGGGAGTGTTTTAAATCTCGTATCATGTTCATGTTTAGGACACGTATGATTCGTGTGTACTGTGTATCCGGGGTGGGGCGGGGTGGGGGGGAGGACAGCCTGCAGATGGGAGGGATAAAGAGGGCAATAATGGATGAGATTGGGGAAAGCTTCAGCATGTGGAGATCTGGCATTACTGGGGATAAAAGTTGCTCTCTGGCAGTCATTTTCAGATTGATGACCAATATTTGGTGAGGGTCCAAGGTTTTTACTGCTTAATGTAGGCTGGACGTGGTGTGTGTGTGTGTGTGTGTGTGTGTGTGTGTGTGTGTGTGTGTGTGTGTGTGTGTGTGTGTGTGTGTGTGTGTGTGTGTGTGTGTGTGTGTGCGTGCGCGCGTGCGCGCGTGTGCGAAAGAGCGAGGGACTTTAAACAAGTTCAGTGTACATTGAATAATGGTTATGGGTGTATTTCTTTTACAGAGAACAATTTGTACGTTTCAGTTAATTTCCTAAATAGACCGACTTAACTATCAGATGGATTGTCTTGAAATTTTTTTAATTTTTTTACATTCACGGTGAAAGTTTTCACTTATCCTGTGAAATATCTCGTTATCGCACTAAATGGATTAGCACAAAATTTTGTACAACATTCATGGTCTTGCAGAGGATGAATCCTTCAGATTTTGGTGATTTCCTGATCTCGCCTCTAGCGCCATCATCAGGTCATGATTTTAAGATGTCCAAAACTTTGGGTCGTGTGTAGAAGATAACATGCAGATTTGCAAAACTCTCGAGAGATGGTTAAAGTTAGGCATTGACCTTGAATAGTTAAGGTTAGGACAGGTCGTCGGGTTTTCATAATTTGCGGGTTACCTTCTAGACACAACCAAAACTTGTCTTATGACTAAATACATGCAAACTACTGACGTTCCCATCAGCCTTAGCTGTACTTTGGGCTTAGTGCTAACACACTTTAAAGTTTAGAAGAGGAGTTGTGTTTTGTTATTTCATATATTTGCAAAAATATATTCATGTTTACACCGTTATTTATTGACATATTTTACAAGTTTAGATATTTTAATCAGCAACTTTAAAACATTTTTATAAAAAACAAATGTGCTGAGTCTGCTTAAGAAAGTTATCCGTCTGCTATGTACTTCTTCAACTGATATTTACCTTTCTTCTTCGATATAATGTATCAGTATTGGATAGCAACTAAGTACATTATTTCAGTACATTTTTAGGTACTTGTACTTTACCCGAGCATTTCTTAATGCTACTTTAAACTTAATAAATATACTACTTTATATAAACTAATTAATAAAAAAATCATATGGGGAAATTATACTTTTATACCACTACATTTATCTGTCTACAGCTACATTTAATAGCGACTTTGCAGATTCAGATTTTCTGTGGAAAAAATACAGCTTATAAAATCCGATTTATTATTACAGATTAAAGCACCCAACCGTATACAGTAAAAGTTGTTAATTAGCTCTACCTCGACCAACTAAAACACTCAAATGTTGTTTATAATCCTATTGTAGAATATATATTATAACACTCTAAAAGGGGACACTTTGCTTAATGTGTACTTTTACTATTAATACATGAGTACATTTTTCTGATAACCCTTATGTACTTTTACTCATATATAATATTTTGAAATTAAGCATTTTTATTTCTGCATAGTTTTATAAAAAGTTAAATCATTTGTACAATTGCAATCCAACATTTGCTTTCAAGACGCAAGTTTTAGTTTTTAAATCTTTAATATTCAGTAACGTTGATTCTTGTGTCTGCTCTGTCGTGGTGGGCTTTAAACACTTAGCGCTCCATGGATTCTGTGTTTATTTTAGTGAGCAGAGCAGATTTGTCATTGTCGCTGCCAACCAGTAAGATGCCTGAGAGTCTCACTGAGCGTCACACACTATTTTTATACCTGTGAAAGTAGGAAGTGCACAAGTCTGCACCTCTTAGTGAGTAAGTCATTACAGTCGACACACCTCGCTGAAACAGCAGGCAAGCGTGCAGATCTGATTTTTAAAAAGGTGCAAAACTCTCCCAGGATCAAAGTGGAAATTATGTTCAAAAATAAATAGTGTGAAGTTTCGGGCTCTCGGTCGTCATCAGATACGATTACAAGATCAAAACGTCACACTCAGTTTTCCACTTAGGCCTTTTTAGCTGTTTATTTTTGGGTTGTATCCCTCCGAATTTGAGAGCAGCGTTTTGAGTTTTGACCTGTTTAAGCTGCAAGTGATTCACAGCAGGAGGATTTCCAGGACAGTGCTTAGTGGCAAACATCTTCTGTAACATGACATACGTACATTAAAGGAACAGTGTGTAGCCTTTCAGGGGATTTATTAGCAGAAATATGATATTCATAACTATGTTTTCATTAGTGTATAATCACCTGAAATTAAGAATCGTTATGTTTTCGTTAGTTTAGAATGAGCCCTTCATATCTACATAGGGAGCGGGTCCTTTTCACGGAGTCCACCATGTTGCTCCGTCATGTTTCTACAGTAGCCCAGAAGGGACAAATCAAACACTGGCTCTAGAGAGAGCCTTTCATGTTTTTACGTTACCTGAAGGCCACCGTAGTTCTCTGACAGTCTTTTGAAACTGCGGTAACGTGAGTTGCAGAGTGTAAAACCCTAGTACCGCCAGCAGCCGTCTGACTTCCGTTACTCCTAAAGGGAAGTGTAGGAGCCATGTATTTTACCTTTGGTATTATATTTTGTAAGGTGTAATGTGCCTCCAAGTACTAAATAAATAAACGGCACGTAAAGTAGGCTTTTGGCGCTTTGCATAGCGTTTGTTTGAAGCACACGTCTTAACAACACTCACCAATCAGCAGCCAGTAGCGGCTAATAGTCTAGGACGTTAGTCACTACGGGAACGACAGCCTCTGAGCGAGGTGAACGGCGTTACCACGGTTTTGCACTCGGCGGCTCACGTTACCGCAGTCTTAGAAAGGAAGGAGTGAGCAGAAGGGTACTCAGTTGGTTGCAATCTGCAACCACACCACTAGATGCTGCCAAATCCTACACACTGGCCCTTTAAACTGAACAAAAAATGTAAAGTAGGCTTGCAGTTTGAAAATTTAAAACCAAACATTGCTGACTAAAAGCTTTGTTTTGTGTCTTGAGGTTTAGTGATTGACAGGCCACTGGGCTTCGCAGGGAGAGTGGACTGAAAGCCTCTTTGCTATAAATGCATCACAAAGCCACAAGTGCAGCTGAGGCTTGTGTTGGTCAGTGAAAGTAGGAAGTGCACAAGTCTGCACCTCTAAGTGAGTAAGTCAGTACAGTTGACACATCTCGCTGAAACAGCAGGCAAGCATGCTTATAAACGGATCTGTAAAAAGGTGCAAAAGTCTCCCAGGGTCAAAGTGGGGATTGTGTTAAAAAATAACAAGTAGGAAGTTTCGGTCTCTCGGCCGCCAGATTGCAAGATCAAAACGTCATACTCGGTTTTCCACTTTGGCCTTTTTAGCAGTTTATTTTTGGGTAATATCTCTCCGAATTTGAGAGCAGCATTTTGGTTTTGACCTGCTTAAGCTGATTCACAGCAGGAGGATTTCTTACAATTTTAAACAGTACTTAGTGGCAAAAATCTTCTGTAACATGACATACGTGCTTTGAGCTGAAGATCCACAAGTGCAGCTGAGGCTTGTGTTGGTCAGCGAGCTGCCAAGGAGAGCAGCCACGGGGAAGCCTGTGACTAATGAGTTTGTTGAAACCCTTTAAAACACCAGCGAGAGGAGCCAAATGGGCCATGTGTCTAAATGTGTAGCACATGGCAGAAAGGATGTTTGCTTGAGGTTCCCAGTGTGTCAGCTTGAGTAAATTTCATATAATACTCACTGCTTTCAAACACTGTAAAGCAGAGAAGTCTGCTACGTCATAAAGTCTCTGATTTAACAATAATCGTTGGTGCAGAGCCTCATGTGTCATGCAGAGGTGTGATGATCACACCATATTGTGTGAAAGCTGAACTCTCTCCTCTCTCCACGTGTAGTGTTTCAGGAGCAATCGGAGAGAGAGCAGTGTGGTGGAAGATGTCTGCGGAGGGAAGGGATGCGTCACTGGATTAGTGCCTGAGAATCTGCCCCAGCCTCTTCCTCCTGAGCTGCTCGAGACGCCTCCAGAAGGGCACGACACTCGCCGCTGCTCGCTTTCCCCCTCCACCAAGCCTTCCACATGAGCCAGCCAAGCCTTGCCTCGCCACCAGGATGAAGAAAGAAAAGAAAACGCATGCTTTACTGTTTCTCCTCGTGCTTCACTTCACCTCAGGTGAGGTTTTTTCTTTTCTTTTTCTGTTGTTGTTCTTTGTGTGTGATTAGGACTTCTCGTCTTGCTCTTATCTGGTTAATCCTCTAACAGACAGAGGGCATGTCCATCTTAGTGTAGACTGCTCATGCTGCCTGTACTCCATATTTAAATGTGTGATAGTATGTATTTGTATGTTTGTGTTGTGATAAACCTAATTCATCTCCTCCTCCTCCCTGCTTTCGGTTCCTGCCCTTTTTAGCAAGTGAGTGCAACAGTTATATCTTAATTACATAAGCATTTCCCTTAGAAATAGAACAAATAATCTATATGATTTATGTGACATTTTTCAGCTTTATATGGAGCCACTTATAACACATATAACTTGTTTGTTTATTTGTTTAAAGGACAATCAGACTATGCTCCATATTTTTATGATAATGGACCCAGCAGTACACATGGGAATATGGCCTTGTTCAGCATCTCAGAGGATACACCAGTTGGTAAGTTTAACAATCACAGATCTCTGGTTAATTTCAGCGGGAGATGTCTCGTGTCGTTTAAAGGTGTTTCATTTTTCATGCGTAGGTGTAAAGATGAAATTATCGCACTTGTATTGAGGCGCCAGCTAATCACTGTAATACCTTTTGGATTGTGACGTATGTCAAGACTTACGGGGAAGAAAACAATATGGATGGTGGCTCATCTGACCTGATTATTAAACATGACATTTAAGGGTTAACGCTTCATTTTACAGGTTCGCAAATTTCATGGTAATTAGGTGATAATTAGCAAGTAACCTGTTTGAAATTTCTTTGGAATTACTGCCAAATTACCCAATATTTACCTCAATATTTATAGAAAATTACTTTATTGTAAACATTATTTAATAATGATATGCTGAAATAGCATGTAATGGTTAAAATAGGGCCCTTAGGGTTGAGAAATGGCTGCTCTTCATCAGAGGTGGGAAACCAAAATTAATAGAAGACACTTCTGATCAGGCACAAATCTCACTATTGTGTGACTTATTGTCTACTCAAGTGTAACCTGGTAGCTGATGTCATGATTCAGGGAGTATTTAAAGAAATTTCAAATAAGTTATTTTCTAATTATTATCTATTTACCAGCAGAAAATAAAGCATATCAACTAACTTTGTATTATTTTCCTGGAAATGTATTAAATAAATTACCTGTTATTTATTATTGGGAAATAGCGGAATATAATGATGAAATAATGTTTATAATAGATATAAAATAATAATAAGAGTCAAGTTCCAAGTCAAGACAGCCAAACAAAGTAATTTTTGATCAATTTTGAGGTAAATATTGGCAGTAATTCCAAGGTTACTTGCTAATAATCACCTAAATACCATGAAATTTGCACACCTGTAAAATGAAGTGTTACCGAAACAAGAGTTTAAACAAAGCTTTCCAATGATTGTCATGTTTTTGTTTGACGTTATTGTGTTTTTGTCATTTTTTTCTACTCCATAGGGACACAGATCTACATTCTGAACGGTACAGATCCAGAGAGAGATCCGGTGCGATACGGTCTGACCTTCGAAAAGGGCTCCAAAGAATATTTTAGGGTGGACTCCAAATCAGGAAACGTGACTCTGATTCAGGAGCTCGACAGAGAGGTGAGTCAGCCTGTACGATGAGACTCTTGTTTTGAAGACCATTGTCACCGCTGTGGCTCAAAGTGATCTCACCTTTTCTTTCTAGAAACAACATGAAATCTCAGTGCTCGTGAGCATAACGGACGGTCGCAATAAAGTAAGTTTTTACTGATATCATTTTGTTTATACTTCATTGTCTTCAATTCACTGCATTAATCACACCGTTGACACTTGAATCTGTATGTGAAAGAAACACAAAAATAGCGAGAGGAAAGAAAAAACAAAGATAGATCTGTGAAAAAAGATGCTGTGACAGACTGTAAACAGCAGGAAACATCCTCTGCTTACAGTCTGTGTTTGAGAAAATAATGTATTTAAATAAGTAAAAGATCTTTTTCTGATCACTTTCAGTGAAATATTTCCCTCTGAAGAAGGATGTAGACTTGAAATATATTGAAATAAATTCCAATTGTTGTGTTTTTATGTGTGAGATTTTGTTTTCTTGTTGCTTTCAGGTTGTTGAGACAGTTCGAGTGTTTGTCACCGACGCCAACGATGAACCACCTGAATTTCAAAACCTGCCTTTCATCATTGACATCCCAGAGGTACAGTACATTGAATACATACACCGAATACAATAAAATAAATACAATAAATCCTTTCTACAGGTCTGTCTGTGACACAAATGACCTCTAAATTTGCTGACTGAGTCAAATAATAGTGAATAAAGTGTGTTTTATTGTTATAAAATCTCTTGTCTCTTCTAGGATTCTGCTCCAGGCAGTAGCATCTACAGAGTCCAGGCAGTGGATAGAGATATGGGCTCAGGAGGCAGCGTCTCATATTATCTACAGGTAACCTAAAGCTTCGTTTTTATGCAGATGATGCACTATTGTGACTCTGGGATCTCTAAAGATTTGTCTTGGTGAAATTGAGTGCTAGATTGGAATATTTTGCAACTAATTTAAAACAAGGCTGTTCTATTTCGTTTGCCCAAGTCTGGCACTAAATTTCAGGAACACACTGGAGGCTTCGTGTTGAATTTTCAGCTCTAAATCTTTATTTTGACTCAGGTGAAGAGAGTTATCCAAATTTGCAATACATTTAAAACCAAATATTTCCTAAAAATGTAATTCATGCTTTTATTTTGTCTTGCTTAGACATCTGCATCTATCTTTACTCTGGAAATAGGTGGAACATTTCTCTCCAAAATGCAACAGTCAGGCTTTTGTTATTTTTATTTATTTATTTTAGCCACCTTGCACATGGCCTGCAGTTGATACCAGAGTTTATTGTAAGATTTTACTGATCACATATACTGAGCTGTAGTTTGGCTCCAGCCTACATCTCCAGATCTCTTTACTCCTACACACTGGGATGCACCCTGAAGTCTGCCAAAAAGTTTATCCTCTCGGTTCCCAAATCCTTATTTGGAAAGCTTGAGCAAGCATTTCTTCTTACAATTCTATATATATCTTTTTGGAAAAATTCTTTTTATCGGTATTTTTCCATTGTAAACAGAAGATACTCATGTTTTTATATATAAAAATAATAGCATATAGACATTATGTATATGGCAAAAGCAGCACGTACAAACAAGACGTATACATATACTGTATAGAGCAAAACAAACTAACAAACAAATAACTTCATGGTGAATTACAAAATAAATACTTAGTGCTTCTTTTTACAATTTTACAATGTTTTTTAAAAATATTTTTACTCTTTCACACATACTTTTTAATGTTGTTTTTATATTCTTTGGTTCCACTTTTTAATCCATTACATATTATTCTTATTATTACGACTGCACCGTTATAATCTACATAGTGTTCACTGGCTCGATGTGACCCAAACGCTCGGGGGCGAGCCCAGAGGTCACGCTGACATCATGAGAGCTGTGCTGCCATGTGGAGGGAAGAAAAGGGCATAGGAGTGATGGGACAGTGTGTGGAGGGAAAGATTAATCTCACACCAGAGAGCAGTCTGGAAATGGTTTTACTTTAGTGGATTAAATTTCAATTACATTTGAGCAAGGCACTGAAGGCTTAATAGGGGCTTAGCTTTGGTCCGGGCCAACAGCTGACGGCACAGTAGTTGTTACTGTTCATGTGTCAACTGTGAGATTAAAAACTGTGTTTACTGTCACCCTAAACGCTGCTAACTGTGTGGCTTTATACTTTATCAGACCTTGCCGTTTGCCAAGTTTACCATCGACGGGCACAGCGGCATCCTGAGAGTCAAACCTGGTGAGACTTTGGACTACGAGACCACGCCCACCCACTTTGTGACGGTGGTTGCGAAGGTGAGAGGTCGCACATGACGCCCTTTGGGTTTGTCTTCTCAGATGTCATAAAATCAAGTTACAGATTCATCCATGTTGTAAGTTTCAACATCAGCATTAATCAAATCTAAGCAGAGAAAATGTATGAAATTACTAGAGTTTATCAATAACACAAGGCAGGTTTAGTCTAAAATAGGAAAGTTTGTAATGGGCTGAAGTTTACCTCGGCATTTTGCACATGAAACAATGCAGCTCAGCAACCCGTCTGTTGGTTGCCGAAGGTCATGAAAAGTTCAGTCATGGCTAAGCTTTCTGAACACCAACACTTTGATGAATTGCCACAGTGTCAGCATGTGAAGTCAATGTGAGTCTGATGGAGTGTTGACAGTGTTGCTCCCAGTGTGAGTAACCTGAAGTGTAATCCTTATACTGTGAGTAGGGCTGTCAAAGTTACATAACGCGTTAATGCTATTTTCTTTAACGCATTAACGCAACTTACAATTTTTTTCAGTTTTAAAGCTAGATATTGGCATCATATGGAACTAGGGGCAAGTCATAGTCAAGTCAACACACTGACACACTGACAGCTGTTGTTGCCTGTTGGGTTTCAGTTTGGCATGTTATGATTTGAGCATATTTATTTACGCTAGATGCAGTACCTGTGGGGGTTTCTGGACAATATTTGTCATTGTTTTGTGAATTTAATTGATTTCCAATAATACATATATACATATATTTGCATAAAGCAAGCTTATTTGTCCACTCCCATGTTGATAAGAGTATTAAATACTTGACAAATCTCCCTTTAAGGTACATTTTGAACAGATAAAAAAATGTGTGATTAGTTGCGATTAACTATTTTCTATGATTGACAGCCCTAACTGTGAGTACTAATATGGAGAGGGCTAATTTGTTTTTCTAGCCTCAGCTCCTCTGTGTGTCTGAGCGGATAACATCCAGTCTGATTTTAATGATGTTTGGTAAATAACAAATCCGATACCGAGAAGTTAAATCTATGATGTATAAGATTTTTAATGCAACCACTTCCATCAGTATAATCAGTTTAACTCACTAATGGTTAAATTAAGAAATTACATTGCAGCATTTTGTCGTCACAGAAAAATGAGTCTCTGCATCTTTCGCTGTCGCTGAAGCATAACAACATAATTAACAGAACCATGCAAATGAAATTACAGATTCCACTGTCCCCAATTATACTGAATTTTACATGCTAAGAGAGGATTAAGAGGTTTACGTCCCAGTTTTAACTAACTAATAAGGCGCAATTTGCAATTATGTAGCGCTTGTATTTTTATTTTAGTTGGTCTTATTTTTTTAAGCTGGACATCTGTTTACTTGTGACCAGTGGGAGGCCTCTAATCACATCATTTTAGTTGGGTAAAATGGAGAAAGTACTCATATTAAAATAAAATCTCTGTCTAGGGATTTCAAAAATAGCTCAGTGCTGTAGATATTACTTGATGAGAGGCGGCAGTCTGTACAGGGATCACATAAACCCCATTAACTGTGTCCATTAACTGCCAAATGTAAAATAAAATGTTGTGTAACAAGATTGTTTTTCATATTTTAAGACAGTTCTATCATAATTTGTCATGGATAAAAGTATAATCCAAAGTCAGAATCATGTTTATTTAAATACCTGAGCACTTTATACACTTTGAGAGACGCATCTCTCTCAATGTACGTACACAGAAATAGAAATAACAGCTGGGAACAGGAACAACAAAGCTGGATAACTCGATGTAAACAATAGACAGAACTGTCATGTACATAAATAGTGAAAAAAATAGGTATATACATATAAATATTATATAAATATATATATATAAAAAGCCCCGACAATAAAATAAGAAATAAAAATGTCTATATATAAATAAATACTGGATGGATAAACACGGACTGGATGATCGTGTACAGTATATAAAGATATCTCTGTACTGTATGTACAGCGTGTAGGATTTAAATTGACAGTGACAGATGATATGTACGTATTAAATCTACTATCATCTACTATAAACAGTATAAGATGTGCTAACTCTCCCCTTCTGCCTCACTGTTTGTTCCCTCAGGATGGAGGTGGAAAGTACAAAGGGAAGCACCAGGTGTTGACCGCCACCGCCACCATCACAATCAATGTTCTTGATTCCCAGGACATGCCTCCATCCTTCATAGGAACCCCTTACTTTGGCTACGTCTACGAAGTCTCCGTTCCTGTAAGTCCTCCTCTTATTCTTTACGCACCAGTGACAGCACTAATTTTGCTTACATTCAGTAAATATGCAGCAGATTAATCATATGTCTTTTCGTCCAGGGTTCTGAAATATTCACTGTGTACGCTAAAGATGGAGATCAAGGCAACCCTAACTCAATCCATTACTCCATTATGAATGGTAAGAACAATACATCAAGAAATAATGTTGAGCTATCTTGTTTACCTTTTTTATCAGACACATTTACAACACCTCTGTTATCACCTTTCAGGTAGTGATGGTGTCTTTGACATAAATAGCACCAGCGGATGCATCACCCTGACAACTTATCCAACTCTGCTGACAAATGAGTTATATGAGATTATAGTCAAGGTAATGTTTTTCTTTCTTAAGAATTACGCTCTTCAAAAAGTAACCTACTATTATTACAACTGAATGCGTTGATCATTTTTAAACGCAGGCGTCTGAGGTAGGACCAAACAACAACCTGCAGGACTACGACATTACCACGGTGACGGTCCGGGTGGTGGATCTCAACAACCATCCTCCGACCTTTTACGGGCAGAACGGACCACAGAGCAAGTTTGAGGTCACCATGTACGAGCATCCTCCCGCAGGGGAGATCCTCCGAGGCTTCAAGATCACCGTCAATGACTCTGATCAGGTGAATTCATTCCCAGATTTCACTAACATTCATTCATCAAGACATCATACCAGATGTTTTTCCTTTTGTTTTCCATGCATCATGAGTCATGAGTTCTTGTTTTCTCTGGGCAGCTATATTCTTATTTACGTTACTAATTCACTACATTCTTGCTGTTTGTTTGTCTTTGTAGGGCGCAAACGCTAAATTTAAACTGAGACTAGTGGGGCCGAGCCGAGTGCTGCGAGTCGTTCCCCAGACGGTCCTCAATGAAGCGCAGGTGACCATCATTGTGGAAGACACATCTGGCATCGACTATGAGAAGGGGCAAACCCTTTCTTTTAAGGTTAGAGTTCATATATCACTAAATTATATATATAGTATTATTGAAATGACTTCTTAGTCTCTTGGTTATCTTTTTGATCAATTGAATAGTTGCTTTGCTTAGAGACAAAGATGACGTCTTCAAATTGTTTGTTTTCTCTGACCAACAGTCTACAATGAAATAAAGCAGAGTTTTATGTGTACAAAATTCTCATATTTGAGATGCTGGAACTAGCAAATATTTGACATATTTTTTTCATAAATTAGAAACAATTAATCGATTAGGAAAATGATTGGCAATTAATTTTTAGCCAAGCTATCTGCATGGCTCTAGGGATGGCTAAGGCAGTCTGTCTTTCCTCCACTTTGGTCCAGACTGAAATATCTCAACAACTACTGGATCGATTGTCATGAGATTTGGCGCAGGGATCTCTTAAAGCTTGAAGTAGGCCAGATTGGAGCAAATATGATTAAAAAAGTTATTTCTATAAAATGGTCGCTATATTGTGACAGTAGTACATGAAAAAAATCATGTGCCTCTGTGTCCTCCAGTGTCCTGCAGTTTTCTGGGAATTTGTTCAGGATATTTGGAGCATAAAAACTGAACGCTGCTTCTCCTTGTTTAGTTTTGACTCTGGGGGGGACACAAAGCAGACCTGTCTCTGATGACCTGAGAGGTCTGGATGGTTCATAATGTAGCAGTATTTTGGACCTAAATGAATCAGTGCTTACAGACCAACAGTAGTATTTTGAAATCAGGATTTGCTATTATTTGCAAATTATTTGTGTGTGATTGTTTTTCTTTTTATTCTGACATCACCCTCAAATATCAAAAACTAATTTTTATATCTAACAGTTTGCTTTACAATGTTCTATCACAGCCCCAAAGAGCTGTTAGTGTGACTCTTAGTATGTTTTGACAGTAAACTAGTCGATTAAGAACATTTCAGCACTGATTTAATTCCACTTTGCTCGTGTCTCTCTTTAGCTGCTGGCGGTGGAGATCGACACTCCCGAGCGGTTCAGTGCGACAGCTGACATAGTGATCAACCTGCTGGACACCAACGACAACATCCCCAAGTTCACGTCCGAGTATTACATCGCCAGGGTCCCGGAGAACTCTCGCGGAGGCTCCAGCGTTGTGTCCGTAACAGTGAGTCAATCACGATTAAAGTCTGCTCTAACCCCCAACCAAAGTGATTATATAATCCATCAATCCTGCAATAAATGCATATTACTCTGTGAGGTTCATTAGATGAAAGCAGGTTGTCGCCAGACGGAAAAAAGCTCCCCAGCTTTGTGTTTGTTGGTCCTAGTTATGAAATTCATGTGTCTGTGTGACACTCAGGCATGTTCTTTAATGTTATACCTGAGGCAGGCAATTCATATATTCATATATAATAGAAATACTGGCATATTTGTGTCTTCTTTTCCATTATATTGTATGTATCCTGCAACCAGGCAACATACTCCAAGCTACGCAGTGGAGTAAAAAGCTTAATTTTGCCTCAAGGTTAATCATCCTGACCTATACCTCCATCCCCACTCACCACAGGAAGAGACTTATAGCCTGCCCCACCCACACGAGCTTAAGACCCTGGCTGGTTATCCTCCGCCAGCGGCAGTTAAAAAAACACATCTACATATTGTGTGTGCTATAAGTATTTTAATCTCTTTCCTGTCCCGTCCTCCAGGCAAATGATCCAGATTCAGGGCCTTGGGGTGAAGTCAAATACACGATTTATGGATCAGGATCGGATTTGTAAGTAAAAACCTTTCCTTACTGCCAGTTTAGGTTTGGTCTGATCAGATGCTTAACTCGTGCACTTCCACAAAGCACATTTCATAAAAGTTATTTTTGTGTATATACGACTCAAGACTGCTCGGTGTTCGGTAGCCAGCAGGACACCCAGTTCTTGATTCATCTTTGTGTCTTTGATGGAAGAGGTAAGCAGGAAACCAGTTTGATTGGCCCCTCTGCTGCACAAACAGCTCGCTCTAAAATGGCTGCAAGATGCTGGCTAATCTCCTAATTGGATTGGAGGGTTAAAAATAGACAGCCTGGCCCATCTCACATAGGGAGAGCCAATTAACATGCAATGTGACAGCTGGAGCAACAGAGACGGCAGCTTTGAGAAGCAAGGCAGCACGCAGCAAAGGAAAAGTGAGAATTTATGCTCGTCTTCAGGCAGCGACCTGAGTTAATTGTGTGAAAGTTATCAGTTTCAAGGCAACTTGTGAATTTTCACAGTGGAAAATGAGATGGAAAAAAAGCAGCTGAATAAGATGGCAGTGAGCCCAAAGTTGAACTGGAAAGCACTCCGAAAGCCCAAACCTACGGCGATGCTGTAAATTAATTTATTATGTGTAAAATATTTGTGTGATTATCACATCTTTGACAGTAATCTGATGGTCGGAAGCTTTTGCTTGTAGAAAAACGACACAACCTCTGGATATTCTACACGTAAGATCTTTGAAATACGAAGCTTAGAAATGTTGAAGATCCAAATCTGCATGAAAACACAGTGATGCTAAACTGATTGGTGGTGGTGATGAGTTTTGAAGAGGAGTGTGCACCTGTTATCAAAGTTTAAAATTAGACAGTAAGTTATGAAAAAAACAAATTCAACACAATTTTCAGGCTAATCCAAATATTTTCTTTCCCAAATTTGGTGCCGAAAAACTCTCTCTACACCTCACATCTCAGGAGTAGTGAATCGAAACATAAAGTGCTTTAAATACGGCCAAATGTTAGCGCTAATTGATCCAGAACCAGAGCAGAAATTAACTATTATTCGTTGGCCAATGCCAAATTTCTATCAAATGTCACTTAAATTTGTTAAGTACTAAGTGAGTTATCATATAAATAAAAAATACTGTAAAGAAAAACACACAGCAATATGTAGAAATTTGCTTGAATTAGTAAAAGCTCATAAAAATGTATCTGCCTAGAATAAAATAAAATAAAATAAAAAAATAAAAATAAAATAAATTAAAAAAAGATTATCAGAATCAATAGGCAAATAAACTCAAATATTCAGGACAAAAAAAACATACATCACATAATTGGCGGAGATAACTTATAATTTATTGATCATCAGGGAGGAAATTCACATGTCACAGTACCACAGGAAACAGACAAAGAAGGTAGAAAACAAAAGAAAGTAAACTAATTAAAATTAAACAAATTAAATGAAGAAATTAAAGACATGAAATTCAAAAGCTGTACACATTACAACACCTCTGACCAACTAGAGGATATGTTTGCTTACTGTATCTTCATGATTTCTGAGACAAATGGTGATAAACTCAACATTTGAACTTGTTAACCATCAGTATATTTTGACAACTTGTTCCCTGCGATAAAGGAGGGAAATCTTCTTTTTATAGTGTACTATTAATGTGAGTCATGTGGAGGTTCACAGGATGTGATGTGCTGTGAATTAGAAACACCTGGTTTCGTGTTTGACACAGAGTGTACAGCTGTGGTTATGACTCATCCTCTGTTCTGAATCTGCAGGTTCTCCATCCAGCCGTCGTCAGGCCTCATCTCCACGCAGCCCTGGACCAGCCTGGACGCAGAGGTCAGGTCCAAATACAACTTCTACGTCAAGGCTGAAGATTCGGAGGGGAAGTACAGCTTGTCTGAAGTCTTCGTCACTGTCCTCGACATGAACGACCACACCCCAGCTTTTGATGAAAACCTCCTGGAGAAGACAATGATTATTGGAACACCTGTCAGAGTAGAGGTACGTAATGTCAAATCATTTTCTCCTTGTACTGAAAATCAATGAAAACACTAGTCATTTGTGGTCATACTGACATTTAGAGAACAATATATGGATAGTCCAGGACTGCCAATATTAAAATGAAATAATCCAAAATGAATTGAATATCAAAACAGATTAATTATTGTTAAAAAATCTAATGTTTGAAAATGAATCATTACTGCCAAAACTAAAGGCTAGCTATAATAACTGTTAATAAATGGTAAATTGATACTTAATTAAACTTTATTTAAGTTATTTTACTGTTAACAAGAAATGCAATGATAACATTTAATATCAGTAATACTATAATTTGTTATTTTAACAAGTTATTGTTGCACACATAACATTGTATATATTATATATCATCTATAAATATTATTTAGATAGTTAATACTTTCTAAATGATTAATAATTGCTTTCTGGTCCATGTATCTATTTAATGTTTATAGATGTTTTACAAATGATTTCTTAAAGGTTTACAAATCATTTGGTAATCACTAACAAATACTTTTTATAATTTATAAAATGTTATGTGTGCAACAATAAACTGTTACAAAAATAGTTTACCAATCAGAATGCAATTGTTATCGTCTCTTATCGGCTATGATACAATATATAATTTATAAACTAATTATTTCATATTCCACAATCTGATAAAATTACATAAATTATAGCATTACTTATAATTTATAAACATTATCATTTCATTGTTTGTAAACAATAACTATTAACTAAAGTTTAATTAACCATCAATTTACCATTTATTAAGGATGGTTAGTATAAAGTGGTACCTATTTGTCTTATTAAACCAACAGTGACTTGATCATATTAACCTATTAAGTGTCACCTGTATCTAAAGCCTAATATGGATTAATCCTTTGTGCCACAGAGCTCTATTGTTGTGGAGGACCTGTTCCTTCATCACGACTATAAATCCAGAGCTGAAAATAGTTCCCAATAAATGCAGTTTTTACTTTCTGTTTGAGTAACATTTGCTAAAAAATACAATGCTCAGCTGTTTTAGGGTTGCAGGTTTGTCCTCTTTTAATTACCTGTGCTTTCTTTTGGGTTTCTTTGTGTTTGATACTATTTAATAAATATATAAATTGACTTAAAGTTGGCAGTCCAGTATGTATTAAAATGATGGAAATATGCAACCATGTTACTGTGCTACTTTTTACAGGCAGTGGATGAAGATGCAGAGTCTCCGAACAACGTCATCGAGTACTCCATCATGACGGCCGATCCTGACAACGCGTTTGACATCAACGCAGACACCGGGGAGATCAAGCTGAAGCCGTACATCAAGTCCATGGAGATCGTGCAGAACATCACCAAGCAGAAGGACTGCAAGTGGTCTCTGGTGGTCCAAGCCCGGGACAGAGGCTCGCCATCCTTCAGCACAACGGCCGTGGTCAACATCGATATCACAGAGGCGGTAAGACTTTTTTTAGTTCTGACTTGCAGCATGCTCGCAGCGCTTTCTATTCCAAGCCTGAGCTTTAAGGCCGCACAAGCAGTTTAACGTATGATAATAGGCATTGTTGTCATGCTACGCAGCTGCTAATTCAGCGTCTTTGTTTCAGCCAGTCACATTTCATTGATCTCATTCTTTAAAGGATAATGGTCACCGTTTTTATGCTTTTATTATTAGCAACAAGTCCCATTAGGAGACCAAAAACAACGATGAATTTATCCTACTAACAAGTGAAAAATATCTGTTTCTTAAGCTGTTAGTTGTTCCTCTTTCTTCACTAGCCAGTTGCTAACTTCATCTGTCTGTTGTTACATTTGGTTTATCAGAGCTAATACGGTAAAACCATGGCCAAAATAACACCCGTTTCGACTTTTATTAGGCCATTAAATAGGCATTATCAGTCACTATAAGCACCATAGATGTGGGGCCGACTACATTGTAAAGTCAAAGCGAAACTTAAAAGCAACACGCTCTAACACGTCAATCTGAATGAAACGTTACGTTTTGAGCAGGATTAGGTTTAGGCAACAAAATCACTTAGTTAAGTATAGGGGAAAACATTGTGTTTTGGCTTAAAATGACTATGTTTCAAAAGTGAACCCTTGAGCAGGTTGTTAATGCCGTTGTTTATGAATTTATAACATCACTCGGCAGCGCTCTGTGAATTTCACCAGGCTGTATTCACTGTATCTAGCAAGCCACACGTTGATACAGCGTTATGAACCCAAACTAAACAGATTGTGCTGTGATTTAATTGCAATAAAAGGATCAAAAGGATGCTGAAATAACTACATAATGATAAATATAACAAAATAGTAATACTGTCCAATTACTACTTTTCACATTTTGGCAACCCAAAGGTTGTTCTTATTAATTACTTATAACTGATCCATAAAGCATTAGTAAAAGATTGGAAAAGCCATAACTTATAAACCCTTCATACACAATGCCTTATTAGAAAATATTTTTTTTCACAGGGTTTTGTGTTCTATGTGTTTTTAATCGTTTTTGGACAATAATGAGAGTTTTATGGCACAGATTATCCTTGTTAGTAATATAAATTCATACTGGTTTTTGTTTCAACAGTAAATTTTAAAATATAAATATGGAAGATAAAATAACAGCAGCATTATCCTTTGATGTTTTCAGTCATTTACATTAACCCATATTTTGCTCTATGATTTCACCATGTTTTCATTCATCTTTACTCGACATGTTGAGATGACTCGGTGTCTTTGGTGTTTCTCTGTTGTGATCGTGCTTTTCAGATCAAAGGTCGAGTTATTTCATACTTCATGGGCCTCAGCAAGCGTCCACTGACTGTTTTTGGGATTTGTCTCAGCATTGTCACTTCCCTCATTTTACTAACAATCTGCATATCCACAATCCTGTACTGTAACTCAGTGAAAAAGTCCCGAATCAACCCTGAGAGTAACTATATCAAAGTGGTGCGCAGACTCAAGTGAGAAATATTTGTTAGCTGTACTACAGTACTCATTCAGAACCTTTAAAAATATTTTTTTTTTTTTACTGGTCAGCTATTGTCTGTAAAAGAGTACTGGAGCACATTTGAAGGAATAGTATATAATATTATATCATTATAATTTATAATCTATTTTTATAATAATGTAGTTTGGTTTTTAACACCGCCAAAACCCATCTTTGATAGTCTAAAATACGTATTTTTTTAGAGCATGACTGACTATAAGGCTGTCAAAGTGACAAAGATGGAGCCTTTTCCTTTGGATTTAAACCTGGATTTGCTCGTTTAATCTCCATTTTCCTCACACAAACATAGACTTCACTCCATTTTGGTCTCATGAACTGTCATCGCTCTTGTTCAGTCATCATCGGTCACATGCCAAAGAGAAATCCTAATGCACCGCACTGCCAGACGCATTCCCAACAACTAGTGTTGTACGTAGTTCTTAGTTTTGCACCAGCAGTCCTGTACTGTAGGACAGGAGGGAAGACGGATGACTGAGTGTGAGAGTGTCACATTGTTGGTAGACATGTTGTTTGGGCCTCCTCTGTCAGTGCTTTGCGCATCCATCTCATGCTTGCATGCTTTGGGCAAATGTTACGCTTGGATTCAGTCCCTTGGGACTTAATTTAAACTATTTTATTGTGCTCTTTCGCAGACTCCTCTCAAGGGGCCTATGGCGGCCTTTTTAATGAAAAGTAGGGACAATCCTATGAGAGCTCTAGGCATGGTCACTGTTATCATTAGCGTATTGGTAGGGGTGACCGCCTTGATCTCTGCAGCTATGTACTTGCGCAACTCGAAGTCGAACAGGATCATGCCGGCACGTCGCATCATTAAGAGGCGACCCAGGGACCAGCAGCCCTGGACCTTCAACATGCCCCTTGTCAAATTCAACAACCCTGCAGATAAGTTCCTTATTGTCAACCAAGAGAGAAGCCCCCAGCGGGGTACCAGCAGCGCACGGCCGAAGCCTCCACCCCCTAGCGCTCCTCCGCCCCCGTGTAACATGCGGTCCAACGAGAGACCCCGGGCGGTCCCGACAATATCCGGCGTGCTGGCCTCCAAAGGGTCCAAAATAGCTAAATCGAATCGCCGCAAAGAGGGAAATGTCAGCTCTGCTTTGGTGTCGGAGCTTAAAATGAAGCTTGAGCAGAAAATCATTGAGAGCAACAAAGGTTATTATTAACTCCGTCACACAAACGTCTTGTTTAAGGTTCTTTGACGACTCCACTGCTCATCTACTGCCCGAGAGTTCTCCTTCCTTCATGTGATGATCTGGTAGGGTGGGCCTACCTGTAGATTATTCATGAGTAAATGGTAAAAAGGGGTGTGACAGGAAGGTTTACAGATATTTATGTCTTAAGCGGGCATCCTCCATTGACCTGGCTTAGATAAAGAGAGAGAAAGAGAGAGAGAGAGAGTCTCTGGTGCAGTGGAAGATAATTCACACTGCCATCTTGAGGAAGATTACACCATCTTAAGAAGCACCAGGGAGAGGATTACGAAGACTTACTGTGTATACATAAGTTGCATAACTTCCTGAAAAGTGTATAAAAACACAGATCTAGGATTTAACCCAATAAATCCTACTATAAGTACATTTCTTCTCGCTCACTGGGGCGTGCAGCTGAATGACACGGTCATGAAAAACATGCTTCTTATAAAGTGCTAAAGGACCCGTGTGTTAATATTTTTACTGTTACATCAGCCGCTCGAGAGCTGAGCGGTTGCTCTTTTGTATGATTACAATGTGCCACTGTAGGTTTTCACAGTTAACACGAGCTAACAGAGTTGCGTTTATTTCTTTTGAGTGTGTAATTCTAGAAAAAATGCTTTTATATAAATAACATGGGTCCATTTTAAATGTGTATATATATGCATATATAACAAGATATGAACATTTCTCTGTTGTATCTTGCAGCAGTAAAGAACATACAGTACAAATGAAACCATCTAACTCCACTTAAGATTTTCAAGCACAGATCACTATGTATATAACCTTTCCTTTATAGATATAGAAATATAGAGTCTGTGTCGAACATTTAGGTTCCTCTCACAGTTACTTTCCATGTTATTCAATGCCTTCAAATGTAGGCAAATGAAATTAGAGTCCTTTAATTGCTGTAATCATCTTGTATCTGACTATATCTTAACTTATAACTATCTGAAATGAGTTGAGATTAACTATATATCTTAACTGTAAATTACACTTGCCTGGTCCTTTGAAGTAACATATTTGTACCGTCTTTGTACTGTCTTGATTTTGAATAAATATTTGAAAATAATTTAGTCTGTGTGCCATTTTGTCCGGAGGCTTATATTAGTTTAAGTTAGTTTAGTTTGTTGCCAGGTTGCCATTGGCAGCCATTCGACATACTATACTATGACTTTTTGTCCACACACTATCCTGTGACTTTTTTAAATTTTCGACATACTATATCATGACTTTTTTTTTATTTTTTTCAACATACTATACTATGACTTTTATTTTTTATATATATATATTGTACTAAGACTTTTTAAAAACACAACGGATGCCAGCTGCTGTAAAACCCAGAAGAAAAAGAAGAAATTTGATGGGTAGCAAGCAAATGTTGCGATCGTCATCTCCGGTAAGTGCACCGCAGAGGATTCGATTTGAGACGATCCTACCCCGTTGAAATTCACACACTACTCAAGTAAGTACAGAGCGCACACAGTGCACTACATTTAAATGTACTTCAGGAAAAACTTGGATTGGCGCACACTGTATGACTTTTTTTCATGAAATTTTTCGACATACTATACAATGAGTTTTTAAAATTTTTTTGACATACTCGGCTGACTTTAAAAAAATTTCGACATACTATATTATCATTTTTTTTTTTTACATATTATATGACTTCTATTTTTTCGGCATACTATATTCTGACTTTTTTTCATGAAATTTTTTGACATACTACACTGACTTTTTCATGAAATTTTTCGACATACTATAATATGACATTTTTATGACATTTTTCGACATCTGACTTTTTTTCATGAAATTTTCGACTTACTATGCAATGACTTTTTTTCATGAAATATTTAGAAATTCCATACTATGACTTTTTTCCATGAAATTTTTTCGACATACTACACTGACTTTTTTCATGAAATTTTCCGACATATGACTTTTTTTCATGAAATTTTCGACATACTATACTTTGACTTTTTTTCATGAAAATTTTCGACATACTATGACTTTTTTTAATGAAACGTTTCGACATACTATGACTTTTTTTAATGAAACGTTTCGACATACTATGACTTTTTTTCATGAAATCTTTCGACATAACTTTATTTTGACATACTACACTATCATTTTTTTATTTTTAGACATACTACACTGACTTTTTTTCATGAAATATTTAGAAATTCCATACTATGACTTTTTTCCATGAAATTTTTTCGACATACTACACTGACTTTTTTCATGAAATTTTCCGACATATGACTTTTTTTCATGAAATTTTCGACATACTATACTTTGACTTTTTTTCATGAAATTTTTCGACATACTACACTGACTTTTTTTCATGAAATATTTAGAAATTCCATACTATGACTTTTTTCCATGAAATTTTTTCGACATACTACACTGACTTTTTTCATGAAATTTTCCGACATATGACTTTTTTTCATGAAATTTTCGACATACTATACTTTGACTTTTTTTCATGAAATTTTTCGACATACTACACTGACTTTTTTTCATGAAATATTTAGAAATTCCATACTATGACTTTTTTCCATGAAATTTTTTCGACATACTACACTGACTTTTTTCATGAAATTTTCCGACATATGACTTTTTTTCATGAAATTTTCGACATACTATACTTTGACTTTTTTTCATGAAATTTTTCGACATACTACACTGACTTTTTTTCATGAAATATTTAGAAATTCCATACTATGACTTTTTTCCATGAAATTTTTTCGACATACTACACTGACTTTTTTCATGAAATTTTCCGACATATGACTTTTTTTCATGAAATTTTCGACATACTATACTTTGACTTTTTTTCATGAAATTTTTCGACATACTACACTGACTTTTTTTCATGAAATATTTAGAAATTCCATACTATGACTTTTTTCCATGAAATTTTTTCGACATACTACACTGACTTTTTTCATGAAATTTTCCGACATATGACTTTTTTTCATGAAATTTTCGACATACTATACTTTGACTTTTTTTCATGAAATTTTTCGACATACTACACTGACTTTTTTTCATGAAATATTTAGAAATTCCATACTATGACTTTTTTCCATGAAATTTTTTCGACATACTACACTGACTTTTTTCATGAAATTTTCCGACATATGACTTTTTTTCATGAAATTTTCGACATACTATACTTTGACTTTTTTTCATGAAATTTTTCGACATACTACACTGACTTTTTTTCATGAAATATTTAGAAATTCCATACTATGACTTTTTTCCATGAAATTTTTTCGACATACTACACTGACTTTTTTCATGAAATTTTCCGACATATGACTTTTTTTCATGAAATTTTCGACATACTATACTTTGACTTTTTTTCATGAAATTTTTAGAAATTCCATACTATGACTTTTTTCCATGAAATTTTTCGACATACTACACTGACTTTTTTTTCATGAAATTTTTAGAAATTCCATACTATGACTTTTTTCCATGAAATTTTTTCGACATACTACACTGACTTTTTTTCATGAAATTTTTCGACACACTACACTTTTACTTTTTTTCATGAAATATTTCAACATACTATAATATGACATTTTTATGACATTTTTCAACATCTGACTTTTTTTCATGAAATTTTCGACATACTATGCAATGACTTTTTTTCATGAAATATTTAGAAATTCCATACTATGACTTTTTTCCATGAAATTTTTTCGACATACTACACTGACTTTTTTCATGAAATTTTTCGACATACTATACTATGACTTTTTTATGACATTTTTTGACATATGATTTTTTTTCATGAAATTTTTCGACATACTATACTATGACTTTTTTATGACATTTTTCAACATATGACTTTTTTTCATGAAATTTTCAACATACTATACTTTGACTTTTTTTCATGAAATTTTTAGAAATTCCATACTATGACTTTTTTCCATGAAATGTTTTCGACATACTACACTGACTTTTTTTCATGAAATTTTTCGACATGCTACACTTTTACTTTTTTTCATGAAATATTTCAACATACTATAATATGACATTTTTATGACATTTTTCGACATCTGACTTTTTTTCATGAAATTTTCGACTTACTATGCAATGACTTTTTTTCATGAAATATTTAGAAATTCCAAACTATGACTTTTTTCCATGAAATTTTTTCAACATACTACACTGACTTTTTTTCATGACATTTTTCGACACATGATGCTATGACGTTTTTCATGACATTTTTCGACATATGTTTTTTTTTCATGAAATTTTTCGACATACTATACTATGACTTTTTTATGACATTTTTCGACATATGACTTTTTTTCCATGAAATTTTCGACATACTATACTTTGACTTTTTTTCATGAAATTTTTCGACTTACTATGCAATGACTTTTTTTCATGAAATATTTAGAAATTCCATACTATGACTTTTTCCATGAAATTTTTCGACATACTATACTATGACTTTTTTTCATGAAATTTTCGACTTACTATGCAACGACTTTTTTCATGAAATTTTTCGACATACTATGCAACGACTTTTTTATGACATTTTTCGACATATGACTTTTTTTCATGAAATTTTCGACTTACTATGCAATGACTTTTTTTCATGAAATATTTAGAAATTCCATACTATGACTTTTTCCATGAAATGTTTTCGACATACTACACTATGACTTTTTTTCATGAAATTTTTCGACTTACTATGCAATGACTTTTTTTCATATATATAATATAAATGCTTTCATTCTTGTATAATCACCTGAAACTAAATATCATTGCGTTTTTGTTACCTTAAAATGAGATAGCCTTTCGGGTTTTTACATTACCTGAAGACCACCGTAGTTCTTCAACACGCTTGTGAAACTGTGGTAACGTGATCTGCAGAGTGCAAAACCATGGTAATGCCAGCCGTCGTCTGAATTCTGCTGCTCCTGAAGTTGTAAATGCAGGACTGTTACTTGTAATGGAACATTTTAGATTGGGGTATTAACACTTTTACCTCTTCCACCATTGCTCAAAGTATGACATCATCACAATTACACTTATTTATGTCATATTTAGCAATAATAAACACCTTATAAATTATCTATTAAATTAAAAATTCATAACAGATGCAGTGATTCCACTGTTTCCACTGATTCCACAACTGAGTGAGTTGTTGTTTATGCATTTTCGCATTTAGATAAAAAAGGAACGTTTTTTTATTTTCAATTAGACTGAAAAAAATAATTGACACGGTAAAATACCCTCTATCTGCCTACAATTGATGTAGAGACACACAATGACCTCAGAACTGTCATTAAATGGAAATATCATGTCCTGCTGACTAGGATTCAGATAGAAAATCACTTTAATCTGCTTACGAGTGTATGTATAAATGCAAGGGAAAACACTGCTTACGTAACAAATCCTCTGAGTGATTGTGCTAAAAAATCTGAGTATGTCTCAGCATTCGTCTCTGACTTCTCTTTAAACAATAATACAAAATACATATTTTTTCAACATAAAGTGGATTGAAATCTCTTGAAGCAACACATATGATTACAATTCAGTTTGACAATGAAGAAAATTACAAAATATTATTTATATATTTCTTTAAATTCAGGATGTGTTTTGCATTCAGTATCAAAACGTCAAGAAAAAAACTGAAACCAAAGAAATATGAAATGCATTTTATCACAAACTTCTTTTTGTACATGAATATTAACACAGATAATAACAAGCTCTCCTTATAATAAGGAAGAAAGGCATCTCCACATTGAGCTGGTAGCTTGAGATATATATTTACAAGTTGACTATATACTTAATAGCCGCAGTTTCTGCTTCTCTCATATATTAGTGATACATACCAGTCACAGAGCTTTACGGAAAATAAATACCCTGTAATGTTTGAAAAATCTAGGAGATCATTCATCATTCATCATTCTGTTTGCTGCACAATAAAAGAAAATGTTGAACCCGTTTCCACAGTTGTATCTAAATTTTTCAATGACCACTGGTATTTATTTTTCGTAAAAATTAATGCTTCGCCGTGTGACTCCAATATAATAATAATACATGAGAAGCACACTGACATTATTTACAAATACACATGTATGTACATTTCTTGACTTTGATGCTAGTACAGTTGAGCTGCACTTCCTCCTTTGCCCCTATCGTCAGACTTCCGCCTCTTTTTTGTCTTTTCACCCGAGTCCCTGCACAGGCCTTCATCGCTGGCCGCCTGCAGGCTGTCAAAAGTGCCCTGCCTATCCGAACCCTGCAGGTCCTCTCCATGTAGCCTACGCCTCTTCCACAGTTTCACACAGCGATCCACGCAGCTGAACCTGGCCTCCGTGGTGCAGGCAAACATGCCGGCCGGTACCGCCAGCACCATGGCGCACACAATGACGATAATGTGGATGAGTCTCTCTCTTTGCTCCAGCTCGCTGATGTCACTTCCCGTCACGAACACGATGCACTGGCCTTCCCTCGGCGGATGGTTCTTCAGGGTCACGCACACCTCATATTTGGTGACAGGAAGTAGGTCGCTGACGGTGTAGCTGTTGATGCCGGGGCCGATGTAGATCATCTCCTTTTTGTGTGAATCGTATTTGCCAAAGTGGATGGTGAACCAGGTTTCTAGTGGGTTGTCCGTTGCTGTGTACCACTCCAGGGTGATACCGTAAACCGTCTGCTTGGCGATGCGGATGTCAATGTAGGCATTCTCATCTGACGACAACATGGGGACAGGTGGAGGGAGAGGCGCGGAGGAATTGGAGGAGCTGATGTTAACCGTGATGCTGACAGAGGAGTTGCCGATGAAGTTGTTGGCCATGCAGGTGTAGAGTCCTCGATCTGCCAGGTGAAGAGAGGGGATCACCAGCTGGGAGGTGACGGTCTCCTCGTCTACGTGAGTCTCTGTAGCTGCAAGTAGAAACCATAGCGTCAGAGCGTTTAAATAAAGAGGTTTGTTTACATCTGATAAGGACATAGAAAGGTAACCATAAAGAAGGTATTATTCCTGTATTTTTTCATAAAGCAGATGCAGCCGGAAAGTTCAATATATACCACACTAAGTGCTCCCAGAGCAGGTTCACAACAGTTTAATGGATAGTAGTAATAAAAAAAATCTTACCAGCAAATCCTCTTATAATCTTCAGAGTGTACATCCACTGAATGGTTGGACCTGGCCTGGCCTTCACTAAGCATGTGAGTGTTGCATTTGCTCCGAGAGGTAAAGTGATGTTAGTCTCTGGGGCAGAGGCCACCGGCTTCATGCATGTTTTTAACTGGATCTCGTGGAAAAACTTGTCCGCTTTGGAGGCGGGGCCCGAACACATCAAATAAGAGTTCATGAGAATGATGGGAGGGCTGACCGCCCGGATGAATTCGACGAAGCCTTTGAGGCGGCAATCGCACAACCAGGGGTTGTCGTGTAGTGCCAGAACCACATTTGAGACCAACCCCTCTTTCCCCCATGCTTTCTGTGCTGTTTGGTAAAGCGGCCAATTAATGAAGACATCTTTTGATATGACACTAAGCTGATTGAAGGATAAATCTAAGTAGGTCAGTGCAGGTAAGTGTCTCAGAGCGTGTTTGGGCAGGACGTCCAGTCGGTTGTGCTTCAGGTCCAAAATCTTCAGTTTCGGTGTGTCCTGAAACGCCGTCCATGTTACCGAAGTCAGCTTGTTTCCTTGCAGCCTGAGCTCAGTCAGGTTGGCCAGCCCGTCCAGGCTTTTGATGTTCATCAGGGAGATCTCATTGAAATTCAGCCAGAGCGACTCCAAGGCACTGACTTTAGAGAACGATCCTTGAGGTAACTCGGTCAGGTGGCAGTTTTCAATTCGGATTTTAGTGAAATCATATGGGATGTCCTCTGGGATTCGTCCCATGGAGGTTTCCATACATAGTAAAGACCTAGAATGGTAAGATTAGATATGTTTAGACAAGAGAAGTGCATATTTGTCTTCATGGCTACTCATGTACTGTATATAAACCATTTGTGCAAATTTATAGATAGTGTTTGTAGGTTTTAGAACAATTTCTTTAGCAGGGTTATGACTAACACACAGCCTACATCTAAGAGTTTGTACAGTTTCAGTGGACGCTTACCTTCCCAAGTTGTCATCTGTGCAGGTGCAGCCAGTCAGACAAGTTGATGATCCAGGGGTGATGAGATAAAATACCAAAGCGATATGTAACGCGACATAAAAGGCGTCCATATTCCTGGAGGAGCATGCGAAATAGGCCTGTGAGTGCAGGACATGGGCTGCGTGGGAGAAAGCCTATTACCTTAATCTTCCTTGACGTAAGACTTAAGACACCGAGTGACATGTGAGACACACATAGGTAAGGTGTATTTATAGCAAGTAAGTAAGTAAGTAATTATAGCAATGGTGTACTTTGTCTAGAAAACATGATCAAATCTCCTCAAAAGCATGAAAGCACAGATTCAGTGAGTCATGTTTGATATTGCAGTGCTACTTTCAGGTATGACCCTAAACTCGCATTCGCATCAGTCTAATTTAATTTATTTGTCCCCCACTAAAGTGCAGGCATTGACATGACAGGAGGGCCATCTGTAGTAAGTGGGCCGGAGCCCATCGGGCTTAGCAGCGCAGAGAGGGAGGGCTGCAGAGAGACAGATGTCTGGACAGGACTGTAATCTGACCTCAATAATCTGAACACTGGTTGTCTCTCAGGTTGTTAAATCATCATATAAAGCAAGTGTGAAAACAGACAACATCCATAGCACTTTATTTTCAACCTTTAACAGGTATTATTTCTTTTAATACCCAAGCTCTTTATTGATGTACATGCTAGTTTAACAGGAAAAAGAGATTAATCAGATATTTTGGTAATGTAGGCAATCTCCCAGTTATCATACAAGTTTTCATTTAAAGAGATATTGATGTTCCCTTATTGTTACTTTAATTGCATGGCAGTACAATTCAACCAGAGACATTTGCCAAATTTCTTGAGCAAATACTTTCATATTTTTAGTTTCGTCTAGATACTATACACATATTTTTCCTGAAGGGACAAAAAAAACTGTCCTGAAGTTGATTCAGCATTTTAATTAACCAAAATATCTAATGATGAATTAATCCACACATCCGTATGTAGGCCTATTCTAGACTCTCGAGTTGAATTCATCAAAACCTGAATCTTTATCAGAGAACGCTGGTGTTAACGACGCTTCATGATCAATGCATGTTAAACTGGTTTAACGTTTACCATCTTAGTTTAGCATGTTAGCGTGCTAACATTTGCTACTTAGCCACGAACACAAAAATGTAATTTATGTCATTTATCTTCAGCTCACACTACTACATCTACTACTTCAAGCCGGTTTTACAAAAAATTATACGTTTACATCAGCATTGATTTTTCAGTGAATTTACGATCTGCATAATACTTATGTTTACGTTCATTAAACAATACTTTTTTAATGCACATAAGCTAATTTCTGCTTCAGTCTAGATGAATATTGATCTAATCAAAAATCCATATTCTGAGATGTAAGAAAAAAGCTTGAGAGCATATATCAATATAAAAAAATATTTATTTTTATACAGTACATTCATACAGACACATTTCAGGTCACATATATTAATACATTATAAAATGTAGGCTTACTGTATTTTAGGTTTTTTGACCCAACAGTAAACCTGGCACATTAACATCATACTGACATACAAAATAGACTAATAAATGCTGGTTCATCATTTCTCTACATACTTTATGTTTTCAATAAAGATTTTAACACAATGCGGAGGTTACATTTTGGAAAAAAAATTAAAAATGATTGGGTTTTAGAGGTTTAAGGGCAACATTTTCTTCTGCAAAACATCACCTTTAAAAGTGCATGAATTAAAAAAAAGAGTTATTTTTACATATTTACTGTACAACATGTAAATATTGAAACTGTGTCATTGTGTATATATTCCCTTTTTTGCCGTCCACCAAATGAATTGTGGTTTTTATTCCCACAAGGCTGTAAAACAACTTCATACATCCAATGTTGACTGAGCTATCAGTGTCCTCTGTCCTCAGTCTTTTGCGTCTCTGAGCACAGCGGTTTTAACTATTCACATCACAGGCCGGTAAAAAAACAAAAAGTGCGTCCTCTGGAGGTTGAGGCATTCGTTTGGTTTTAGCAGAAGTACTCGTTAGGTGGCCCCTCAGTCCTGGCTGTGGCCTCTGAGTCGACACTGGACCTCGCTGAGAGCAACCTGTTGGATTCGTCAGGATTTAGCCTCGTCAGATATTCGCCTTCCATCCCTTTAGTTTTGGCCCCGGGGCCCAGGGTCTCAAACGTGACGTACGAGTCCTGCATTTCCTTGGACTGCCGCCCCAGCAGCTTTTGGCAGCGCTTCTTTAGCGCCCCGCAGCACACTATCAGTGTCAGGGGGACAGCAATCACGCAAGCGACTGTTATCACCACCACATTAATGAGCTTCTGTGTGCCACTAGCGCTGGCCGCCTCATCCGTTGAGAAGATTACACACTGCTCTTTTTTCGGGATCAGGCCTTTAACACAAACACAAGCAATGTACTTTGTCTTTGGCACAAGGCCATCGATGGTGATCCGATTCTTTCCGGCACCTACGTTGACCCGACGCATGTCTCTCTCACCAAATACAGCATATAGGACACTGAATTCTGTGATGTTTGTGGCCGTAGGGGCTCGCCAGTTCAGAGAGACAGTATGGTCGGTGTCACCTATCACTTTCACTGAACGCACCACCCTTTTCTCCGGAGCTTGCTGTAAGGATGAGGCGTTGGCTGCCAGGTTGCTGAGAGCACCCATCTCCACTGGTTTCTGGGTGTCTGACGCCTTGACTTGTCCCTCAGAAGCACCGTCAGAGACGCTGTAGCTCTCAATCTCATACTTCCCAGTCACGCCTTTGCCATTGAGAGGTTCAATGATGGGCTGGGCCGCCGTGGTGGTTGGTGGAGGAACATATCTGGCAATAAGTTTCTCCTGGTATGCCGCTCTTCCAATGCCAGCAGGTTTCTTCCCTCTGGTTCTCTTGGAGACACCACCACCACCACCACCACCACCACCACCACCACCTGCTTCCTCTGACCGAAAGGAATCTGTGATCACCAAAGAGATGACAGCGTCCGCGGTGCCCACAAAGTTGGTTGCTTTGCACACATATTTCCCAGAATCTCGGTAGGCAACTGCAGGCACGCTCAGAATCGACCAAATGATGCCCTCCTTTGAAATCTCTTCCTGAACTGGAAAAATAAAAAATCAGACACCCTTAGACTAGTTATACAGCTTAGGACAAAAATATTAACGCTCATACTATTCTCATTGTCACTTTGACCTTGACAGAAATAGATACTGTTCTGAGCACATCAGGAATCGGTTCAGCAGAACTCACCAGTGCCGTTCATTTTCTTGCCATCAGCGCGACTCCAGGACAGTTCGGGGATGGGGACTCCAATTGTGCCACAGCGCAGCAGGACGTTGTTGCCCAGTGAGCTTCGTACACGAGCCACAGCCGTATGCACCCGCGGGCCCTGGCACCTCTGCAGCTCCGCTTCAATGAAAAGAACCCCTGACAAGCTCTCCGGATCAGCGCATCTCAGCCTGGTGTCGATGAGAGCCACGGATGATGATGGGGATTTCTGAAACTGGACCAGATCGTACAGCCGGCAGTCGCACATCCACGGGTTGTCATGGAGACCTGTAGAGATAAATCAAGCGTGAGGAAGTGTGTTCAGCGAAAAGAAAAAAGCTCAGCATCCTCTTATGAATTACTGTCATGACCATCCAATACATTTTTCCTGTAGACATCACAAACAAGTCACTTTAAGACCAAGTACGTGTGGCTGCGAGTTAAAATAAATAGAATTAGTGTGACAAATTGACACACAATAACTATAATTAGACTAATCCCTAACTCAGCTTTAAATGCTTCTGGTGTCAAAGAAGTGCTCGACATGCAAGGCAGCTTAAAAAGGAATATGTTCCGGTATCCTAATATGTCACAGCTTGATCCTCACCGAGAATTAGTTTGGAGGAATCGGTGTCCTGGGATGGCTTTACACTCAGCCACATTGTGAGAACGTCCGCAGGAACGGTTGTCAGAGTGTTGCTGGATAAGTCCAGATAGGTGAGATTCTTTATGCTCACAGTGGCATCGGCAGGGATGGCGGAGATCTTGTTGTTGTGTAAGTCGAGGAGCCTCAGGTTTGGCATGTCGGTAAGAGACTCCCAGGGAAAGGAAGTGAGGGAGTTGCCATCCAGCCGGAGCTCATCCAGGTTGTAAAGACCCCGGAAACTGTCAACATTCAGCGAATTCAATGAATTGAAAGACATCCATAGAAACTCCAGGTTGTTGAGGTAGTGGAAGTTGTCGCTTGAAATCCGTGTGATTGCTGTCTTTTCAATGCGCAGCTTCGATGTGTCAACGGGGAAATTTGGAGGAACCACAGTGATCTCTGGATCATTGCAAAGTACACTCCTGCAAGACAAAAAGAAATTACAAAAATGTGATCATTTATCATATAACAGACAATATTAAAATATGATAGGGGTTTGTAGGAGTGGATTTAATATCAAACAGAATGTACTTTCTGCTTCCATTTTGCAGAAAAACAATATAGTTGAGCATTTATTTGAGAAAAACATAGTAATCTATTGTTCGGTAACAAGCAAAGGAGATTAAAGGGCAACTCCAAGTTAATCCTCCACTACACAGAGTGACTGAACAGAAGAAAGCTGCAGGGAAAATCACCTTTGCACGAAAGAAAAAATAAAACACATGTACTGAGAATAAAATTCAAACAACAATATTTAATTGAATAAATTGCCATATTTACCTTGCTTTTGATCCATCGCTTAATTTGTGGAAGAAGCAGCTGCATTGTGCAGGACATGAACTGCTCAGCAAAGGAAGAAAAACTAAAGCCAAACAAAAAGCAGCGGTAAAATGTCGACTCATTTTTTCTCCAACAAGCTACTAAACGCTATGCAGCTAAACTACAATAAAAAAAAAAAAATGAGACACTACAGCTCTTTAACGTGGGATCGGATGCATCGTGGTGGTTTGCAGGCTCTCAGCTCCATACTGCTCCGACTGGTCTGAATCCCGAGATAAAAAGGATAGGCAGGGATTAGTGAAGGACTTGGGTTATTTTCATTCACACGATTAGGCTATTGCTTCCTGGAAGCTGATAGGCTGCATAGTTTTTACTTTCATTCTCAGGGAAATATTGTCCAATAGTTGATTGGATGGTTAATTATGTATGCCACAACAAACTGTACAGCATCTAACATGTAGTTAACCATCATGAATTTGAAATATTAAACCTTTTTTCCCCACATAAAAAGATTTTAAAATTAGGAATTTGTTCATTGACAGATATAATACACTATTTGTATATTTAATTTTAATGCTTTTATTTATTTCTTTAATTTATTTTTTAATGTTTTTTATTTATGTTTTAATTTGTCTCAATATTTTCCTGTCAAGTTATACGATATACTGCCAAATATTGGAGTAAACACTGTAAGAGTGACGGGCCTCTATACCTCACATTTCAGAGACAATTTGTCACCAAGAAATAGATTACAACTCTTAATGTGAAAGCACAGGGATGTGCTACAGTTTAAGAACATATTCATACACATATATTCTTGTTATATTATAAGCCTGTTCTTTAATTATATTGTGTTTTTTTATGTAGTCTATCAAAAATGTGTAATATATTGACAGACTGAAGTTTGCATGTTGGCTAGAATCTTAGCAACCCATGACCACTAGATGGCAGCGGAGAGTTAATAAAGGTATTTAGGGTATTGTGTTACTCACCCTATTGTTATTAGATCCAAACATCAAACCAGATACATGACAACACTGTGACCACATGCAGTTGATCACTGGGTTTGAATATAAAATAAAGAATCCTTTTTAAAACATCTAAGAATTATGTGAGAATAATCTCCAACTCTAAGATGACTATTATACTATTATAATACTGTATTATGTAGTTATCATTTTCAGTAGTATTCTGCAGAACACGGTCATATTTTGTGTGTGACACACTGTGTGGATGACCGACATGTTGTCATGAGCTCCGAGGGTTTTTCACAGGTGCAGAGGTTTAAAGACACAGCTGTCTGGCGGGATTTCAAATCCTTTAATCCAGTCATCTCTCTGTCTCTTATTAATACATCTTTGTTCTATTGTCCCAGGCATAAAACAAGGTATTTGCAAGAATAAATGTTCTCCTAATAAAAAATGCCCCCTGTCAGTGTAAAATTATTTTGCATATTTGGAGAAAGTGAAATAATGAATAAAATAATTTCTGAAAAAAATGGAGACACAAAATGAAACTCCCAAAATGTGTATCTCTAATCTAAGAAATGTTCATTTGTAGAACACTTTGTATTATGTCAAAAATGCTAAACAAGGCTGTTTTTCATTCCTGCAGTTCCATACTTAAGTAAAAGTAGAAATACTACAGTTTAAAAATACTCAAAAGTTCTACATTCAAAATATGAAGTACAGAAGTATATCAGCAAAATGCACTTAAAGTAACAAAAGTACTCATTATACCGAATCACTGTGTTATATTATTAATAATACATTGTATTATTGGATATTACTTAAAGTAATTTGTCAATGTGTGGCAACTTTGATGTATCTTATACACTACTAGTTGGTTTAATAGGAAAGCACAACACCTTTTTTAGTCTCATCATGTGTAATAAAAAGCACAATATTTCCCTCTGAAATTTAGAGAAGTAGAAGTGTAAGGTAGCATTACATTAAAATACTCAAGTAAAAGTATCTCAAAATTGTACTTAAGTACAGTACTTTAGTAAATGTGCTTTAATTACTTTCCACCTCTGCATTTAGCTTTAACCTAACACACTTTTACAGGAATAGAAAACTTTTATTTCAGCTTTTCATCTTACTCCTGATCTTCAGAGTATGTCAGAACCAATTTCAACAATGAAACCTTTGTTTCATTGCAAAACCAGCAGATTATGACGGTGTAATTAACTGTTAGCCAATGCATTAATGTGTAACCACTGCAGGGGGGCAAGCACTTTGGGAAAAAAAATATTGCAGACGGGGTCAGTTACAGTTTATTATTTGTGGTTGGCCTCCCTCTAATGGTATTAATTAAGGAGGTTAAATGAGATCCTGATTTCTTCCAAGTTAAGGAAGGTGCTGACTTTTATTTTTTAAAGGATTTTGCTTTTTAGTCCACTGTCCGTCAATATACAGTACAGAAAGAGAGTAGAAATCTGTTGCATTTTGTAGTTATTATCTCATTGAATAGTATACCTTTTGATAAAAAAAAAAAAACTGTTACAGTGGCATATGGATTAATCAGAGTTCATAACAAAGATTACAATTTATACGAGTTGATGGTTCAGACCGGCTCTTATTTCCTCACACTCAGCTCCAGTATATTAAAAAAACTGCTTTATTGAAACTTTTGCATTGTGAAGTAGCCACTCTGCTGCCTGGATTCACACTGTGGCATTTTATAGGCCTCCTTTTGGGATTTGGGGCAGCAGAGAAAACATTCTGATATACAAACCAGATGCTCCAAATTGTCAATTTTATCTGTATAAACACATTTGAGTCACTAAACTGAGTCACATTTGTCAGCAGATGCAGTGAGAAGCATCAATACTGCAGCTTTTTGCTGAATGTGAGGAAGTCTGTAACTGGATGGGGCGCTGAGCTTTCACTCAGGACAATATGGGCAGTTTGAGAAAAGGGTATTATAAGTCTATTGGGACACATCATTACTTCATAGTTAATGAGTTTGTGGTAATCTGTGGGCAGATTAGTGGTGCAATCAGACTCGGCCCAAATGTTACATTTTTAAATGTTCAGCCTGCTGCCCTCGTTTTTTACGGTTATATTGGTCAACAGATAAATGAGTAAATGAATAAGCTCTTGATGCTTTCATAGACTTTTTAATTGACCCTTCACACTTAATGTGGTTAAAAGAGAACCACCTTTTTTGAGTTTGAGTCCAAATAAAAAAAGAGATTCAGGTGTAAAGATCTGGTAGTTGGGACTGAGCGGTGCCGTATACTTTACATGCATGATTGATGATCCAATGAAGTTTTTAGTTTGTTTTTAACAAGGAGAAATCTGTAGGATGTAATTCTAAAAGTACAGACCCTGAAGACAGTTGTAAAATGTCTGTCTGTCTAT